>PVIY010017356.1:0-43765 GCA_004026745.1 Myrmecophaga tridactyla
CTCTCGACTCTGTTTGGAATCTCTCTGCCATTGACACTTAGTCTCATTTCACTCTTCCCCCTTTGGTCGAGAAGGTTCTCTCCATCCCTTGATGTTAATTCTCAGCTCATTCTAGGGTTTTTTTCCATCCCTTGATGCTCAATCTCAGCTCATTCCAGGTTCTCTGTCCCAAGGAGATACTCATTTTTAATACTTATAAGGTAAATGCAGATCAAGACCCAATGACATACCACCTCACACTTATAAGAATGGCTGCTATGAAACAAACAGGAAACCACAAATGTGAGAGAGGATGTAGAGAAATTTGGTCATTTATGCACTGCTGGTGGGAATGCACCACTATGGAAGATATTTTGGCAGTTCCTTAGAAAACTAAATATCAAGTTACCCCATGTAGTAGTTAGGTTCAAGTGTCAACTTGGCCAGGTGAAGGTGCCTAGTTTTGTTGCTGTGGACATGAGCCAATGGCATGTGAAATTCATCTGTTGCTGATTACATCTGCAGTCAACTAGGAGGCATTCCTACTGTAATGAATGATGTTTGATATAATTGGCTGGAAGCTTAAATGAGAAAGCTCAATGTAGCATAGCCCAGACAGTTCAGTATACCTCATCTCAGCACTCACAGTTCAGCCCAGATCTTTGGAGATGCAGAAAGGAATCACCCTGGTAAAGTTGTTGGAACCCAGAGTCCTGAAGGAAAGGCCAGCAGAGATTGCCTTGTGCCTTCCTGTGTAAGAAAGAACCTCAGTTGAAAGTTAACTGCCTTTCCTTTGAAGAACTATGCTTTTGACTTAATAAATCCCCTTTTATTAAAAGCCAATCCATTTCTGGTATGTTGTATTCTGGCAGCTTTGGTAGACTAGAACAGATTTGGTACCAGAGAAGTGGGGCGCTGCTGCAGGTTGCAAATACCAGATGCGTCAGAACACTTTTTAGATTGGGTAAGGGGAAGGCTTTGGAGGCACAGTGAAGAGAATGATCGAGAATTCCTGGAGTTCTGAAGAGACTGTTAGTAAATGCAACCACTGCCAATCTGGAAAAAAGGGTACACGAAAGGGACAAATTGGAGTTTGCAGAGTGAAAACCATGGAAGCTTGGGTCTGAAGCCAAGAAATCTCTGGCCAGGAGAGTGGACCCACCCATATACATGAAGAAGGTGAGTTTGCCCTGCAGGCAGAGGATGAGTCTCCAACCTCATTGCAGTGGAAGAGATGTGCTACCTCAGATCTTGGAGAAGATACACCATGCTCTTTGGGAACTAAGGAGTGCCTGGGTGCCACCACATGGAGGGGTTGAGCATGTGCCTTGCAAATGGCAGAGAGCCCAGGTGTGTTTCTGATGCTTGGAGAGGGTGAAGCCAAGAAAAAGGTGGTCTCCTCAACATGTCTCAAGGTTGATTCAGAAAGAGGCAGGCCACTGCATAGGGCCTTGGAAAGGGTAGGACTGCTTTTTAAAGCCAAAGGGTAAATGACTTTCAGACTCTGAAATCCAATGGAGTTGGCCCTGCAGGTTCTTAGAACTGTTTGGGTCTTGTGACATCTGTGCTCCTTTCCCATGAAAATGAGAACATGTATCCTGTGAGTGTCTCTCCTTTGCATATTGGCATCAGATAACTTGTTTTGAGATTCATAGGTCCACAGCTAGAAGAGATTTTTTTGTCACCTTAATGTCATAATAGAGTTGCCAAGTTGACAAGGGGTGGACTTGTGGAAGTTAGATTCAGGTTTCAACTTGGCCACATGAAGGTGCCAGGTTTAGTTGCTGTGGACATGAGCCAATGGTATGTGAAGCTCATCTGTTTCTGATTACATCTGCAGTTGGCTTGTAGGCATCCTGCTGCAATGAATGATATTTGATTTAACTGGCTGGTGCTTAAATGAGGGATCTCAATATAGCACAGCCCAAGCAGCTCAGCATACCTCATTTTGACACTCACAGATCAGCCCAGGCCTTTGGAAATGCAGAAAGGAATCACCATGGAGAAAATTGTTGGTACACAGAGGCCTGGAGAGAAGGCCAGCAGAGATTATTCTGTGCCTTCCCCTGTAAGAAAGAACCTCAGTTGAAAGTTAGCTGTCCTTTCTCCCAAGAACTATATGTGTTTAACTAAATAAATCCCCTTTTATTAAAAACCAATCCATTTCCGGTGTGTTGCATTCTGGCAACTTTGGTAGACTAGAACACCTCATGACCCAGCAACACCCCTACTCAGTATATATCCAGAAGAGCTGAAAGCAGTGACACAAACAGATATTTGCACACAGAAGTTCATAGCAGCATTATTTACAATTCCCAAAAGATGGAAATAATCCAAGTGCCCATCAACTGATAGGTGGATTAACAAAATATGGTACTTACATAATGATGGGATATTATACAGCTGTAAGATGAAATGACATTCTGAAGCATATGACAGTATGGATGAACATTGAGGACATGATGCTGAGTGAAATAAGTCAGACACAAAAGTATAGACACTGTATAATTTTGTTATTATGACCTTGATAAAGGTAAACTCAGAGACTTATAATACAGAATACAGGGGACCTAGAGATATGCAGAAGATAGAGATGGGTGATGGTTAGCTAATGAGTTGGAACTTAAATGTACAGGAATGGATAGTGGTGACAGCAATTGATTAGTGGTTCTATAACTTATTGCCATATTGGATGAGAACACGATTGCAAGGGGTCACATAGAGCCCTGTATCCCACCGATTAACACTACTAAAATGCATCAGTTCTTGCATGAAATACTTCAAATGTATGAATCAACAGTACCACAGCAGTACCAGGAGTAAATAATTGGGGGGAAGGACAAGAGTCAAGGGGGTTTGGATTTTCTAATCAGTGAGGGTGTGTTAATTGTTTTTTTTTTTCCTCTTGGAAGCAACAATAATTGTCTAAAATTGAGAGTGCTGATGATTATACCACTGTCAGAATGATGTGAGACATGGAATGTTGTGTTTGGACATTATACATAATGCCCAATGGATGGAGGTAGCTGACTTATACAGTGACTGAGAAGCTGAGGCAAACTGTGATGTATACATATGATCCAATATTGTGCTGCTACAGAAAGAACAAGGTCATGAGGCATGCAGCAATATGAATGAACCTGGGGAACATTATGTGATGCAAAATAAGCCACAAACAAAAGAAAATATTGTATCATTTCATTTAGAAAATACTTTTAAGAAAATTGGCCCCTAGATTGTAAACTCTTAGAGTAGTCACACTTAGTCTGGAGCTGTAATTGCCATTTCTAGATTTTGAGAGGCTTTACTTTATATGTACAATGTAGTATTTACCTTTGGGTACCTATGTAACACCTGAGACTCAGACTAGCAGCTCTGCAGGCCTGAAAGTCAGCATTGCCATATACAACAACCGTTAAGTAAATTGAGAAAGAGATCACCCTTCAATTAGATATCAGAATGAAGCTGATCAGGTTGAGACCATGGTAAATCAGAATACAGCATTAAGGAGGGCATTGTTTGTATTTTAGAACTTTACCTACTCTATGAGACCAAAGGAATGTTTATTTTGTCCAAAACTTAAATTTTCTGTAGCACATAATCAAATTCAACTTGTCTGGATAGATCATTTAAATGACTCAAGCATATGGAGCCATGAATGGGAATGAGGGCTTTTAATTTTGCATAAATTAATTCCTAGATACACCCCAGAGCATATTGGGCAGATAATTTCAAAAGTAATGGACAGTTCCCTTGAGGAATGGGAGAAAAGATATGGAACTATTAAACTTTATCAGTGTTGAAACCCCTGATATTGTCTCAAACATTAAGGACTCCAAGTCAATAAGCCAAGCTGTTGATCTTAAGTATTGCCCTTGTGAAACTTATTTATGTAGTGAAGAAGCTAAGTCTATATATTTATGCCAATGAGTTACTTCTAGAGGACATCTTTTGTTGCTCAGATGTGGCCTCGCTCTCACTCAAAACAACTCTGCAAGGAAAATCATTACCCCCACCCACATGGGACCTGACATCCAGGGGCAAAAGTCTCCCTGACAAAATTGGATATGACTCCCAGGGATGAGCCTGGGCCTGGAACTGTGGTATTGACAATACCTTCCTCACTAAAAGGGGAAGTGAACTTTAAAAAATAAAGTACCAGTGGCTGAGAGAGATCAATAAAGTCAAGAGGCTCCTCTGAAGGGTACTCTTATGCAAGCTTCAGCCAGATATTTCTATTTATCATGGCTTACCAAAGCAAAACCAAAACCATATCTGCTAACCCTAAAGAATACCTATGGCTCTAACTGAGATTCTACAAGTATTCCATACACTATTACTTTCCAGAAAACTACAACCTCCAGATGGGCTCCTAGGCAAGATAAGTCCTGAGATATAGAGGGGTCACCCTCTCCAGGAATCAACTACTTCCATTCCCTTATCCCATATTATTGACAGCACTTTCCAGAATGAAAAAGGTAGCAAGGGTATAGCCCAGTACTCCTAAATATTGGGAGAAAAATCAAAGAAGGAGGTGGAGTTATAAAAGAGAAGATAGGTTTTAATAAATGATTAAGACTGCTGAATCATTATACTGACACTTCTTTTAGTCACCTGTGTCTTGGAGTAAAAAGAAGGAAAATCCTAAAATTATGGAACTGTAAACCATACCAAAATCTGAAATCTGTTCTATCATTAATTGTTGTGGCATGCTTTTTTTGTATATATGTTATTTTTCATGATAAAAATTCAAAGGAAAAAACTAATGCTATGAAACTTGCAGTGGAAGCATAGGGCAGCATCTATATGTGCATTAGTTAATTGAATTGTTTCAAACAAAAAGTAAAATGCATGAACCATAAGAGAAGAAGTTGATATGTTATATTTCATCACAATTAAAATCTTGTGCGTTGTGAAACCATACATATCTTTGTGATATGTACAATTTTTAAAACAGAACACCCAGAGCACTAACTGTATAAGAAAAAGAAAAAAGATTAATTGGACTATTTTATGAAATTCCATTCAGCAAAATTAACAGTCTGAAAAGAGCAACTCTCAACTTGGGAGGGGATATTAATATTAGACATTCATGATCATATTGATATATTTGAAAGGGACTTGCATGCTGAATGTTTAAAAAACTCTTAGAAATCAATAAGCAATTGAAATAGAACCCAATATAAAGATTGGCAAAAGCTTTGAATGAGCACATTTCAAAAGAAAATTTATAAATGGCCATTAAACATATGATATGGTTTTCAATTTCATTAGCATCTGGCTAATGCAAATGAAAACTACGATGACACTCATATACCTTATTACAAATGGCTAGCATGGCTATTCATGACAAGGATATTGAGTAAATATAACAATCATGCACTACTGGTGCAAGTCTACCTTCCTATAACCACTTTGAAAATCATTTGGCAACATTTAGTATTGTCAAATATGCATACACTATGACTAAACAAGAAAGACACCCAGCAGAATTACATATAATTTTCCATCAACACATGCATTAGAATGGTCATAGCATATCCCCAAAACTGAAGCCAATTCTAATAATTAACTACAGAGTAGTGGATAACTAATTGACATGATATTCATAATATGGAATTGTATACAGAAACAAAAATAGTTAAGCAAAAATCTAAAATGACATGTAATGGTGTATTAAGTGCATGAATCCAGCACCTCCCCAAATTAATATGCATACTTATCCACTTATATAGAGTATAAAAATAGGTAAAAACAATACATGCTTTTAAAAGTCAAAATAGTGATTATGCTTTTGAGGCAGGGGATGGCATTCATTGTGGAAGGGAATATATAAGTAATCTTTTGGGATTCTAATAATGTTTTTGTGCTGATTTTGCTGATGTTTTTGTTCTTGATTAATCTGGGTTGTGGATGTGTCAATATAGTAAGTCTGAAATTTAATTATGTTATGTGCATTTTTGTATTTATAATATATTTCAATATTAGGATGAAATAAATTTTTCTTAAAAAGAAGAAAATAGTGTCTATAAATACATATTCTGCTTACCTTGTGCATTTTTAAAAAGATGCAATAGGCAGTGTATAAAAGGGAATTATTCAGGATTACAATACAGACTAAATTATCTGTTCTATAACATACTGATTCCAGTTTTGGTGTGACTTCAGAAGAGATTTAGCCAAGAGAAAATGTGGAAGCATATCTAAACTAAATTTCCTCAAACGGAAAATATAAAGGTTGTCCTGTGTAAGTAGTAGATATCCCATTGTCTTGCTCCAAAGCTGTCAAATGTCTTAAGCATAATAGAAGAACTACATGCCATCTCCTCAAGGAGAGTCCACAGAAGGAAAATGACTGACAAATTATTCCTATTGCATTGTATTAGCAACATGAAGAACACAGAGAGATTCCTCATCAAAGATTAGTAAACAGCAAATTTTTCCATGACTCCCATTCAGAGTTCCAGTAATTTTATAGCCCCATCTTCAATTTAGCATATAATTACTACTATACAATTCAGGTGATTTATCCACATGGATTAACAATCTGATTTGCTAACTGGAGCTTCTTGGGCAGTGTGGGTTAGCGACAATCTTTATTATAGTCAGTGTGGAAAGCTAGACATCTGCTTCTATTTCTTCTATAGTTATTTGATGTCTTTTAAGTTGTAAACAACAACAAAGAGCAAGCTCTGAAGAAGGGAATTTTCCCCCAAAATCCCTAAGATTTTCATATGTTTTATGTTCATTTGGGTCTTCATTTTGTGTGTAGCGAAAGTAAGATTTGTTTCAGAGTCATTAACCTTGAGATATCCAAAGTGCTTTACAGTTGCCTCTAAAAATATTTTTCAACATTTTCAATAATCTTGCATTTACTGTTTCAAATATGCCATATATATTTCATATATTTCCTGAATTTATCAATATTATTGTAAGAATGTATGTCATTTCAAAGGTGCTACCTTTACTTGGAGGCAAGACCAAAGCAAAATTTTGATGTGTTTCTTTCAGTACAGAATTCTTCTGCTACAATGAAATGTCCTATGAGGAAGCGGATTGACCTTCTCTCTTACCTGTGCTTGAGAGAGTATTTGAATTCACATAAAATTATCACTTGAATGATGCAATACCATATAATGGAGATAAGAATTAAAAGTTAAATATACACCACTGTGGGTTAAGCAAATGAAAGTCCTTGCAAACTTATAAAGCAATAATATATATTTGACTTTTCCACTATTTATTTAGTAGCTCTGGATATTCTTCCTCTCTGTCCACTAAAATGCTATTATATTTAAATAAATTTACAGAAATACATATTTTCTTGAATTCTCATTATAGAAACACATTTATAGACAACTATTGTAGTGTTGAAAGTTATATGGGAGGGCACTGGAGAATCATTTAATGTAAACTGTCCTTATCAATGAATTTTATACTGAATGTAAAATGGTAAGTTCTACACAAAGGAGTTTTTCATGTTTTGGAGTTCAATAAAATGAAGATGTAATTTTCTTAAAAAAATAGAGTGTCAAAAATTCACAACCCAGTCATCTTCCATAATCATATAAAATAATGTAAATGATAATATCAAAATTTGTCAACAGTTTAGTACTGTAAAAACACTGTAAAGATGATGAGAATAAAGTTTTATGCATTTTTCTCATATATAAGAATATAGATATTTGCTGGCACGGTGTTGAAAAGTGCTGATATTTTTCACCTCTCAGTAATTTGGCCATACATATTCAATACTGATTACTTTCATATTCATTAAACATTTTCCATAAATACTTTGGATCTTGAGTATTAAACTCAGTCATTTCATAAACTGACACATTTCATGTACAATAATTAATAGATTAGCTGTTAATTTCATTAGTTTTGCATGGAACAATATGTTTTGATTTGTCAGGTATCAAATCACTCAAACCCACTGCAGCTGGACTTTTTCATTTTTTTACAATTTTTGTGCATCAAAATTTTATGAATATTCTCAAACATAAAGGAAAGTAAAAAGAATATACAATTGTAATCAAATTACCAACTTTATCAATTAAACAATTACTAAAATCCACCCTGTATATGTGCATAGTGAAATGTACAGTGACAGAGAATGGTATATGAATTAGCTGGAGCATTTGTAAGCAAGTAATAAACTTATTTATCAAACATCACATCAGCTTTAATCTCATGAGTAAAATCTTTCTCAGCTTTAATATCATTTTCACATGCAAAAATTTTCTTGGTATCCTCTTCTTTACTGCTTCTAAATAGGACTCCACTTGCCACATGGCATCAGTTTCCATGCAGCAATTTTATATGCATCAATTCTCTCTCTCCCATCCTTCCTTCCTTCCTTCCCTCCATCCCTCTTTATCTCTCCCTCTCTCATTCTTTCTTTCTCACTATCAACAGAATACAATCAGTATTTTAATTCATTAAAACTACAGGATACAATATACCAGAATTGAAATGGCTTTTAAAAAGGGTTTTTTCAAGTTGCAAGTTTACAGTTCTAAGGTAACATAAATGTCCAAACTAAGGCATCCAAAGAAAGATACCTTAACTCCAAAGGGCTGATGGTGTTTGGGATTACTCTTTCATTTGGAAAAACACATGGCAATGTCTGTGTTTTAGTTTGATTAAGCTGCCAGAATACAACACACCAGAGATGGCTCAACTCTTAATGAAGGGATTTATTTAGTTAAAAATTTATAGTTTTTCAGAGGAAAGGCAGGTAGCTTTAATCTGAGATTCTCTGCCACATGGGACAGCACACAGTGACATCTGCTGGATTTCTCTCCTGGTTTCTGTGTTACAATGGCTTTCTCTGGGGCAATTCCTTTTGCATCTCCAAATATTAGGGCTGAACTATGAGTGCTAAGATGAGGTATGCTGAGCTGCTGAGCTCTCTTCTGACTTCTCTTTTTTAAGTCTCCAGCTAATTAAATTAAACCTCACTCATTGTGGAAGTTACTCCTCTTAACCAACACAAATGTAATAAGCCATAGATGAATTTAACATATTGATGATTTAAGTCCAGAGAAGCAAAACAACAAGACATCATCACCTGGCCAGGTTAATACATGAACCTAACTCCACATTTCCACCCCTTGTCAACTTGGCAACTATCATCAGTCTCACATGCAATGCAGTAAACTTAGTAAATCTTTCCATATACAAAATACATTTGTTTCATAATCATATCACAGAAGCCGTAAATCATTTCAGTAGCAGTACAAATATAATTCAAAATTAAAGCCAATACAAAATCTTAACAAAATCAGTACAGGCATGGTCTAGTCTAATGCAAAAATTCTCTTCTAGCTCTCCTGTAAAACTCAGAACAAGTTCTCAGCTGCCAATATACAAAGGAAGGACAGTTATAGGTTACATGTAGTCATTACCATATGGAGAAATTGAAAGTAACATGGGGTCACCAGGGACCCAAACTGTTCTGAAAACCTGCAGGGCAAACTCCATTGGATTTCAAAGTCTGAGAGTCATTTATCCTCTGGGCCTTAGAAAGTGACAGCTGCACACTTTCCAAGGGCCTACACCATGGCTTTACTCTTTCCAAATATGGGGTGTTGCAATCTTTGGAGACATTGTAGAGACTGCTATTCCCTTGGACCCACCCTTTCCAAACTTTAGTGCAGCACCCAGGATCTCTGCCATCTTTAGGGCTGTCACAGTAGGGTGACAGCCAGGCTGCTCCCATTCACCAGTTTATGTGACCCACACTCTCTGAGGCCTGAGGTGGCATAACTCTTCTTGAACAATGAAGTGGAAGTCTCACCCTCTACTTCCAGGGCAAACTCGCCCTCTTCATATGTATAGACAGTTCTTCTGGCCTGTGGTTTCCTTGCTCCAGAACTTAGCTTCCATGGTTTGGCCTCTGAAGCTATATTTGCTTTAATTTTCCTCTTTTCTGTCCCTTTTAGTCCAGACTGGCAGTAATTTTGTTTATGCAGATCCCACAGCACACATGTTAATTTTCTATGCAGTATGCTGAGATCATGTCCATCAGAAAAGAAAAGGGCTTTCCACAAATCCTTTCTGGATAACTCAATCTCCAATCCTCACTTGTCCTGCAATGGCTGTCTGCTTCCATGTTTTGCTCAATCCTCATATGGGGCCCTATACACTGAATTCTCACTTTTTGGGAGCCCAGTATTTTCCAGACCATCAAATTCTATATTCTTTCTACCCAAGAGTTGCATTCTCATCTTAGCTCTTTACTCTTGCATGTTACTATAAGCTGCAAGGAACAGTGAGACTGTTTTTCAGTTAGTTTGGAGATTTACTCAACTTAGTATCCTGGGATTTTGCCTCTAAATTCTAACTTCTAACCAACAGCAGTACACAAGTTTGCAAAGTTCTTTGTCACTTTAAAACAAGGATTGCCTTCCTTCCATTTTTATATAACACATGCATCATTTCTGCCTAAGACCTTATCAGAGGTATCTTTAGAGTCCACACTTCTACCAATGGTCTCTTTACAGCATTTTGGGCATTTTATTTCAAGTTCCTCACAGTACTTCTGGATATTCCCCTTATTCATGTAAAAACTTGTTCCAACATTCTGGTATTTGCAAAACACAGCAGCGCCCCATTACTTTGGTACTGAAATCTGTGTTAGTTTTGAAACTGCCAGAGTGCAATATACAGGAATTGGAATGGCTTCTAAAAGGGGGGATTTAATAGGTTGCAAGGTTACAGTTCTAAGCCTATAAAGAGGCCCAAAGTAAGGTATTCAAGGAAAGATACCTTAATTCAAGAAAGGCCAATGTGTCTGGAATAGCTCTATCAGCTTGGAAATCATGCTGCTGGCATCTGCTAGCCCCTGGTTCTTGGGTTCCATCACTTTCAACTCTATTCCTTGTGGGGGTTCCTCACATTTCTTTTCCAGGGCTGGCTTTCATCTCTTGGCTCCCTCTGACTTTCTCCCTGTTCTGGCTCTCTTAACATCTTATGATGATTTCTTCTGGACTCAAAACATCTGTTTTGCTTGCTCTCTCTATCAGTTCTGTCATTTCTGTAGGCTCTGTTGTTTCTGACTCTCCAAAATATTCTTTTTTAAAAAAGATTCAAATAAACTAATCAAGACCCCCCCTTGAATGGATGGAGTCACATTTTCATCTAATCAAAGGTCACACCCACAATTGGAGTGTGGAGACCATCTAATCAAAACTTCTAACATACAATATTGAAATATGGTTAAAAGAAATGGCTGACTTTACAGGATTGAAATAGGATTAAAATATGGCTTTTCTGGGGTACATGCTTTCAAACCAGCACAGTCTGCTTGCTTTTGTTCCTCATTTCGCAAGTCTTCTCCCAGGACATTTTCCTTCTGGATCTCCAAAGGTCTCTGGCTGTGTGGGTTCTATTGGCTCTAAAGCTTTTTCAAAAATGTTTCCCTCTTAAAGGGCTCCAGTAAGGAACCCCACCTTGAATAGGTGGAGACACATCTCCATGGAAGCAATAAAAAGATCCCATCAAGAAATATTGAATGCAGATTAAAGAACATGGCTTTGCTGGAGTATATGACAGTTTAAACTACCACAGTTAGAATCACTGGAATTTCTTCAGAAGATTTGCATAGCACTAATGATTATTAATGAAGTCAATATTGTTTTAATTGCTCTTATATGTTAGAAGAAATAAAACTTATTATCTCCTCAAAAGTTTGGCATTACTTTTAGTGATTTTTACCTTGTTCCTTCATCTACCATATTGCTTTTAAACTGGAAGTAAGGTACAAAGTGCTAATTAGAGTCAAGATAAAAATTTTTGTGAATACATTTCATAATTATGCCAGGAAATTCTTACTTTATTTACCCAGAAAGCACAAGATATCAAGCTGTTTTATCATTAATGATGCTAAGTCAACCTCATGGATAGAATTCTAATAGAAATATCTCTTCAAAAGTATTATTTTTGCTTTGTAACTTACAAGTAATATTTGGGACAAATCTTTCACATATGATTATGCTATTGAAATAAATATCCTGAGAAACAGCAAAATTATTCAGTATAATTCATGTCTTTTCAGTTATATTTGACTTTATCCTATATCCTATTTATGATTATTTACATTAGCTTATATCACAATAAGTGTGCACTTTATAAAAATGTATTTGTTTACTTATATATTACTTATATAAAATTAAAAATATGATGTGTAATTTATTTAATGATACAAATTCACAAAAATATATTATTTTTTCTTACATTCAATGTTAGAGGAGGGAGTTTTGTCAAAACTCTGAAATTGAAGATACTTTATGCAAATATATTATATGATATCTTCATATTACATTGTTGTATATATCATGAGAGTAAATGATCATTTTTATATCTTTTCTCAATACAGGCTTCAGAGTGGACTGGATGGAAAATAAATTTCCAATGAGTTCCTTTTAATGGGAATCACAGTTCACCATAAACTGCAGACTCTGTACTTTGGGCTCTTCCTCATTGTTTACACAGCCCCAATGTTGGATAACTATGTGATGGCTAAGTTCATGTGTCAACTTGAACAGATTTTTGTGTCCAGTTCTGTGAACAAGCAAACACTGACATGATTATTACTGTAAGAATATTTCATAGGTTTAAATAATCAGTAAGTTGATTGTATCTTTGACTGATTATATATGGAACCAACTGATATAATTATCTTAAACAATGAGAGAAGTTTCTTCCTATCAGTTGAAAACCTTGCAGGGAGATGTTATTATTTCTGCAGTCTGAAGAAAGAATTTTCATCTCTACTTCAACCATCCAGCTTCTCCTGGAGAATTAATGGAAAACCTTCATGAGAGTTCCCAGATACAGCTTTCCCTACAAAATTTGTACTTGCCCATGTCCACAGTCAAATGAGAAGATTATTATAAAAATTTCATAATATTTAAAGATATATGAATATATATTTCCCTTGAGAATCTTGACTAAACACTGGACTTTTTCATTCTCATCATGATATTCACCAAGCTACAAACACACATGCATTTTTCTTTCACACATTTGTCTTTCATAGATCTTAGTTATTCAATAGTTGTGGGACCCAAAATGTTATTTAATTTTCTTACGGATAAATGTAAAATTTTATTTAATATCAATGTGTTACCCAAGTCACTTTTTCAATAAGTATATCATTAGTGAAGCTTTTTCATTTGGCCTACGATCACTAGGTGGCCATGAGTCACTCATTGCTTTCTAGAAGCATCATGCCACAAAGAGCATTTTATTTGTTCATGTTGATAATTTATTTCTATAGTTTTTTTGTCTTTACTGATCAGTATAAAAATGTTCGTTTCTTCATTTTGTGCCTCTAATGTCACCAGACATTTCTTCTGTGATGCTTCGTCCTTCATATCTTTGCTCTGCTCAAACACACATTAGTGATATCATTAAAACTGATTTTTTTCAGCTTTTAATTTGCTGTCATCTCTTCTGTTAGTCCTCATGCCCTACATGCTGACTCTTATGGTCCTTACTCAGGATGAACTCTGCAGAAGGCACATACAAGGACTTCTCCACATGTGGTTCTCAACTGACTGTGGTGGTCGCCTTGTATAGAACTCTATTATTCGTGCATGTGCAGCCTGAACCCAGACACTCCTTTGATACCAATAAAACAACCTCTGTATTACATATTTTGGTGATATCCATGGTGAATCCTATAATCTGCAGTTTGAGGAACAAAGAGATGAAAACTGCCTTATGTAGAACCTTGAAAATGTGTATACATCTATTTAAAATTCCCTGTAGGATATAAATGTAATAAATTATTTTACAGGCAATTTATACTATTTCAATCATTCATTTATTCTTGTTCTTTCTCTCTCCATGGGGATGAGAAAGAATTAATGGAGGAGAAGCATAAAGATATAAAAATTATTTCCATATTTTCTAACCAAAATCTATCCTGGGGTTTTTTAGAACCAAACTTGATTGTGGTTGCAAAGAAGCTCAGTAAAGTCTGATGATTCAAAGTACTCAGCCACATGAATTTGACCAGATGCCTCTATTCCAAACCTTAGGGAACCACTTTTTCTTTATTTGTGCCTTTATTATTACATATAACACTAAGAGAAATTGCTCATTCAAAATACTTTGCAATGCTGCAACTGAAGTATGATTTTTGCATATCTATCTCTATCTTCCCATTTTTTATTTCTAATTCATCCTACTTTACCTATATCAGTAGATATAACAAGTAAGGAAAATTTCTTGAGATTAATGATAGAAGCTTCAGGGCTTATATTCCTATATTTTCCTTTTGTTATGATGTTTGTTCCTATCTGTGTGTTTTGCCACATGTATTGTTACTCTTCCTTATCTCTCTAGAAAACAATATTTTTAGATAGTTCCTTCTTTTTTATATTCTTGCAAAACAGTTCTTTTTTAGGATGAATTTTGTTTCTTGTGTTTCTTCATGTGGCTGACTTTTCTCAAAATGGGTTTACAAGAGTATCTACCATATTTTGTTTAGGACCACTTATTAGATTTGCTTTGATAATTTTACTTGGAAGAAGTGAAAGGATATAATCCCATGATTTGGACCATGCTGTGTTTCTAGTGAGAGTGCTATATAATATGACCATTTCATAAACATGTCATCTGCTGTATATAGCTTTTCTGTTTGCCTGCCTAAATTTCCATATGCATTTTTTTCTTTATAGACTTTTAAATATTCTTAGAAGTTTATTTACAAATGCTTAGAGTTTGGACTCTTTGCTTGGTCCAACATCACAGACTAAATTTATTTGTATAGTCAATAAATGTTGAATTAATGTAACTCATTTGAACAAAGAAAACAGTGTATGGCATATCATTCTGACAGCATAAATATTACTAAATAGTTCATACAGCTGATTATTTAGATTTTAAAATAAAATTATATAAAACTTATGTGTATATATAAATATGAGATATGTCTATATTTACATGTGATTATTTTTATATTATTTTTCCCAAGGAGAAAGGGTATTTTGGAGAGAGCAAAAGAGAAATCCTAAACAGACAGATAGTAGCCACACACCATGAAAAGAGCAGCTGGAACAATGAATTTGGTTCCTGAAGTAAAAAAATAATAATAATAGTCAATAAAAGTTTATAAAAAATTCTATTCTAGTGTTTTATATTTTAACTAATTCAGTAAGGAATCATTTTAAAACTTCTCCATTGTGTCACTCATTTAAGTAAACCCTTGTAGAAATTAGGGAATATTGACTAGCCTGTAGTATAGATATATTTTCATCCATAACATAGCACATTAAAAGAGAAAGTTAATCAAAAGTAAAAAGTAACAACTTATGAAGAAAATAAGTGAATATATAAATAAATAAATAAATAAATAAATAAATAAATAAATAAATAAATAATCACTGGTGAGCACAAATTGTCCTGTACATTATGTAGACACTCCAAAGTATTTCATGAAACTTTCAAATACTTCAAGAATGCAACAAATTGTGTTAACATCTTCTAAGGGAGAATTTAAAAGGATGAAAAACAATCCATATATTGTCCTCTCCACACTGTATTAAGAAGTACATAGGAGACTCAATACAGGAGATACATTACAGAGAAGAGGATTGAAAATTTCATTTCACTATCAACAGATGAGTGGTTAAACAAGCTATGGTACATACATATGATGGAATATTATACAGCTGTAAGACAGAATAAAGTCATAAAGCACATAAGAACATGGATAGACCTTGAGGACATTATACTGAGTGAGATTAGACAGAAATAAAAGGACAAATTCTTGTATGGCTTCACTGATGTGAACTAACACTAATGAATGAACTTCAGTTAAGAACAGAGGCCATCAAGAGATAGAAATAGGGTATATTTTCAGTAAGTGGAGCTGAAGGGATACAGATTGTGCAATAGGATTGATTGTAAAAATTCAGAGATGGATAGCACAACACTACCTAATTTTAGCAAAATAATGTTAGTACACTGGATGAAGCTGAATGTAAGAACAATAGAAGGAGGAAGGCTGAGGCACAAATGAAATCCCAAGGAAAGACAGAAGATAAAGACTTATATGGTATGATCTGGGACTACCTAGAGTGTACAATCATAGTGACTAAATGTACAAATTAAAAAACATTTCTGCATGAGGAAGAACAAAGTAATGTCAATATTGCAGGGTTTTGAAAATAGATGGTGATTCATGTTTTAAAACTTTAACTTCTGTGTGAGACTAAAGAAAAAAATGTTATCTGGTGCAAATTTATATTTTGACTAGTGCATTTCTTAATATAACTTATGTGGACAGTTTAATTGAACACTATAAGTACATGAGACCTTGAATAGGGCATAAGATTTTGTAGACTTCTCTAGAGTGAGGCCCTATAAATCCCTGAGTGATTTGAAATGTGAATAAAAATGTATTTTCAAAGTCCCCTTGGGGGAATGGTGAGAAAGGGGGAAAATTCAACTTCCCCATTTGGAATATTCATAATATTCTTGCAGACAGTGGGGACCACCAAATCAATAGGCCAAACCCTCAATCTTGGGGTTTGTTTATATGAAACTTATCTCTGCAAGGGATAGACTAAGCCTGCTTAAAATTAGGCCAAAGAGTCATCCCCAGAGAATCTCTTTTATTGCTGAGATGTGGCCTTTTGCTCTTTCAGCCAACATGGCAAGCAAACTCACTGCCCTCTTCCTCTCTACATGGGTCATGACTCCCAGGGGTACAAACTTCCCAGACAACATGGAACAGAAATCTTAGAATGAGCTTGGACTCAACATTAAGCGATTGAGAAAATCTTCTTGACAGAAAGGGGGAAGAGAGAAATGAGATAGAATAAAGTGTTAGTGGCTGAGAGATTGCAAACAGAGTCAAAAGGTTATCCTGGAAGTTATTCTTACACATTTATAGATATCCCCTTTTTAGTTTAAGGTGTATTAGAGAGACTAGAGGGAAGTGCTGAAACTGTAGAGCTGTTTTCCAGTGGCCATGTTTCTTGAACATGAATATACAATGATATAGTTTTTACCATGTGACTACATAACTGTGAAAAACTTATATCTGATGCTCCTTTTATTTATGATCTTGACAAATGAGTAAAAAATATGGCTTAAATATAAATAATGGGAAGCAGGCCATGGTGGTTCAGCAGGCAGAGTTCTCACCTACCATGCTGGAGACCCAGGTTCATTTTCCAGTGCCTGCCCATGCAAAAATGAAATAATAGGGGGAACAAATGTTAAAATAAATTGAGTAGATTGAGATACTAGTGAACAATGAAAGAAAGTGGTAAAGAGTATAGAAAAAAATAGGAGGAACAAAGGTTAATACCAATTGAGTGAATGGAAAAACCAGTGGTCAATGTGAGTGATGGGTAAGCGGTATGGTATGTGTGAGTTTTTTTTTCTCTTCTTATTTCTTTTTTCTGGAGTGATACAAATGTTCTAAAAATGATCTTGATGATGACTATACCACTATGTGATGATATTATGAGCCATTGATTGCACACTATACATGGAATATTTATTAAGAATGTTCATGTTGTATGCTGTCTCAGTTTGATAATACAAAATAAAAAAAAATAAATAAATGAATAAATGAGTTAAGCCAACTTTTCCCAAGCTATGAATACAAAAAATATCATTTCATGTCATATTTTATCATTATTTACAGTATTTCTCTGACAATTGGACTTTCTCTTGCATCTATATGATCTCACTGATGGGCATGATCATTCTAACGAAGATGGACACTAGGCTAGAAACACCCATGTACTTTTTCTTCAAACACCTTGTTCTCAGTGACTATGGTTAGTCAAAAACCATGGGAGACAAAATTTTTGTAAATTTTGCAATGGATGAAAACACAATCTCCTATCAGTTTCTGTGCAATACAGCTAACATTTTTCATCTTTTTCATCACTTGCAAACAGTTCATTCAGTCAATGATGGTCTATGGGCACTATGTAGCCATCTGTAACCCTCTGCTCTACACAGCCATCATGTTGACTACTGGTGGTAATCCCGTATCTCTACAACACATTTGTTTCACTTCCTGTCATCAAGTTTTTTTCTTTTTTTAAATAAATCTTTTATTGACAAATCTTCACAACACCTACAGTACATACATGTAGTACAATCAATGGCTGAAAATATCATCACATCATTGTGTATTCATCACCATGCACATTTTCAGAACATTTGCATCACTCCAATAAAAGAAAAGCTCATACATCCCAAACCCTTACCCTCTCTCTCTTTGACCACTAGTATTTCAATCTATCCAATTTATTTTACCCCTTACCCACCCTATTATCTTTTTATTTTTACCCATATTTTTTATCATCTGTCTATACCCTGGATAAAAAAAGCATAAGACACAAGGTTTACATAATCACATAGTCAGGGTTCTCTAGAGAAACAGTTAGGGTTCTCTAGAGAAACAGAATCAACAGGGAACACTTGTAAATATAAAATTTATAAAAGTGTCTCATGTGATCATGGGAATGCAGAGTCCAAAATCTGCAGGGCAGGTTGTGAAGCCGACAATTCCAATGGAAGGTCTGGATGAACTCCACAGGACAGGCTCACCAGCCAAAGCAAAAAAGAGTCTGTCTCTTCTGAATTCCCCTTAAAAGGCTTCCAGTGATTAGATTAAGCATCACTCATTGCAGAAGACACTCCCCTTTGGCTGATTACAAATGGAATCAGCTGTGGATGCATCTGATATGATCATGATTTAATTCTATGAAATGTCCTTAGCACAACAGACAGGTCAGCACTTGCCCAACCAAACAGGTACCACCACTTGGCCAAGTTGACACATGAACCTGACCATGACAGTCCACCCTTTGTCAACTTGGCAGATATACATACGACCTTAAACCACACCAAATTTGTAAATAGAAACAATAAAACACACATTTTTTCTTTCATCTAACAATACTCAACTGTCCTGCATATAACTGGAAACACCTTAAATCTTTCCAGAATAGGGTGCAAATCCTTGTGGAATGCAACACACCAGAGATGGATTGGCTTTCAATAAAAGGGGATTTATTTAGTTAATGTATAGTTCTTCAGAGGAAAGGCAGCTTTTGACTGAGGTTCTTTCTTATGTGGGAAGGCACAAAGCGATTCTGCTGGCCTTCTCTCCAGGTCTCTGGGTTCCAAAGTCTTTCCCTGGGGTGATTTCTTTCTTCATCTCCAAAGGCCTGGGTTGATCTGCAAGTGCTGAGATGAGGTATGCTGAGCTGCTTGCACTGTGCAACATTGAACCCTCTCATCTAAGCACCACCCAATTAACTCAGTCATTGCAGCAGGCATACCTCCTAGCTGACTGCAGATGTAATCAACAACTAGTGAGGTTCACATGCCATCAGCTCATGTCCACAGCAATAGAACTATGCACCTCACCTGGCCAAGTTGACAACTGAATCTAAGTACCACACAATTGTAACAATTATACCAGCATACAATCATCTTCAAGAATCCAGGCTATTGGAACACAGCTCAACAATTTCAAGTATTTGCTTCCAGTCATGCTAATACACCATAAACTAAAAAGGGATATCTATATAATACATAAGAATAACCTCCAGGATAAACTTTTGTCTCTATTTGAAATCTCTTAGTTACTGAAACTTTATTTTTTCTCATTTCTCTCTTCCCCCTTTGGGTCAAGAAAGTATTCTCAATCTTATGGTGCCAGGTCTCAGCAAATCCAAAGGGTTCTGTCCCACATTGCCAGGGAGATTTACACCTCTGAGACTCATGTCTCACATAAAGGGGATGCAGTGAATTCACCTGCTGGGATGGCTTAGGGAGAGAAACCACATGTGAGTAACAAAAGAAGTTTTCTGGGGATGACTCTTAGGCATAAATGTCAGTAGGTTTAGCTTATCCTTAGCAGGAATGTTTCATAAGGGCAAACCCCAAGCTAAAACCATCTTTAAAATGAAGAACTAAAATTTAGGATTCATACTTCCTGAATTTAGTGTTATTACAAAGCCACAGTGGCCAAAACCACGTGGTACCAGCACAAGGATAGATTTATAAGCCAATGGAATTGAACTGAGAATTCAGAAATAGACTCTACTCAGATGCTATTGTCAACTAATTTTTGACAAGGCTGCCAAATCCACTCAATTTGGAAAGACTAGTCTTTTCAACAAATGGTCCCAGGAGAAATGGACAGCCATAAGCAAAAGAATGAAGGAGAAACTCTATTTAACACCATATATAGTAATTAACGCAAAATGGATAAAAACAACTAAATATAAGAATGAGACTCATAGAAGAAAACATGCAAAAAGTTCTTGAGATAGGCAATTATTTGTTTTGGACTTTATAACCAAAGTACAAGCAAAAAAAGAAAAAAAATATCAAAATGGAAATGAATTTTGTGCATCAAAGATTTTATCATGAATATGAAAAAAATTCTTACTCAATGGGAGAAAATATTTGGAAACCACATATCTGATAAAGCTTTAATATCCATAATATCTAAAGAAATTCTACAAGTCAATAATAAAAAGTCAAAGAATGTGATTTTAAAAATGGACAAAAAACTTGAATGGAGTTTTCTCTAATGAGGGAGTATGCATGGATAAAAAGTATATGCAATGATGGTCAAAATCATTAGTTATTAGGGATATACAAATCAATACCACAAAGAAATACCATTTCACATCCATTAGAAGGCTAAAATAAAAAAAATCAGGAAAATATAAATTGAGAGAGGATGAAAAGAGAAAAGAACATTCATCCATGGCTGGCAGGAATGTAAAATCATGAAGTCACTGTATAAGTCAGTATAGCAGCTTTTCAGTAAGCTAAGTTTAGAAGTACAATATGACCCAGCAATCCCATTCTTAGGTATATACACAAAAGAATTGAAATCAGGAACTCAAATAGATATTTGCACCTCAATCATCATAGCATCATCATTTAAATTGCCAAATGATAGAAACAACAACCAATGAGTGAATAAACAAAATGTGGTTTATACGTACAATGGAACACTATTCAGCATTAAAAAGAAATGGAGGAGGAGGCAGGGCAAGATAGAAGCATAAGGAGGTACGGGATTTAGTTCTTCTAGGGCATCTGATAAGTAGCCATGAACTATCTGTAAAAACTGTATGGAGGTCTTATGTGACTAGGCACATATCATAGACCAGTCTGGAATGAATGGAAGGGCCAAGTTTGATAGATCACAGCACAGTAAATTCTTCTATGTTGTGGAGACTGGTGCTCATCCCCAACTGGCTTGGCAAGCTGCCTTGGAGTCTCTTCCTATTGGGAAACAAAAACACTTTCTATAAGGCTCAAAGGAAAGAAAGCTCAACTAAACTCCAATTGTGGATTTGATTAACAAATTTGGACATCTGAATTCCAACTACAGTACAAAGGAGGTAGGACTGACAAAAAACAACAACAACAGATGATTCCGGAGTTGACTGAGAATATTGGAAATGCGATGTGCCCAAGAAAAGAGGTGCAAAGAGACCAGACCAATTAGAATACTGGCTTTGTATTTGTGAATGTGGCAAGGCTGGTCAGGTCTAATCAACAGATTTTATTTTCTGTTCTTTCTTTTCTAGCAGTTCAATAAACAAAACAGCAGGTATTCTGTGTTATCAACCCTATGCCAGGCAAGTGTGGAATTAAGGATGAATAAGAGATAAAGCAGCTAATCAGATGAGGAGATAATTCTCTAAAAGTCATATCTTCCAAATGAAAATGAGGGAATAAGGTGCACAACATGTGGAGGAACTTCTCATTCAGAGAATTTAGGCTCCACTGGCTAGGATATCAACAGCAATTTTAACTTAAAAAAACAGAGCCCAATCTGTCTCAAACATGGTCCTGGAAATGGGGAGTGGGTCTGCTTGAGAGTTGTGTTGCATTTCCAGCATGCAGAGATTGAGAAGCTGAAGAATGTCTCCTGCCACTCAAAAACAAAAGAAAGAAACAGAAGTGGAGGGTGGCAAGGTTCAGCATAGTCACTGTTAGTTACAGAACTCACACCCCAAGAACTGAAAAGCAGAAATAATTTAAACCTACTTTCAGCATCAACCTCTGTCTTAACCATGCCTTGGTATAGACATGATCTGCTGAGAACTAAAGGCACACTGCTACTTTATGCCTGTGGAGAACAGAAGGCTAAAAAGCACCATCTTCTAGGCAGGACATGTAAAGCACAGAATTAAAAGGACTCAAAGGAAAGACCAGCATTCTCCTGTGTCTCATCCTCAAGGTACCTTGATACTTACTACACACTCTTCTTAAATCCTGGGCCAGTCTTGACTGGGAAAATCTTTTTTGAGTCAACCCTGCCTGAGGAGATGGTCCTCCTAGAACCAGTCCCTCAGGAAATGTTTCTAGAGATAACAAAAAGAGTGTCACAAACCTATAGAAGAAAAACAACATAAACAATAGGTCGATATTCTCTGAGAAGGAAGAGGGAAGGGAAAGCTTTTTCCTGGGGGTGAAACAACTGCACACACACAAAACAGAGTGCTCTCAAAAAACTTCCATAAAGGCAAGAGTCATATGAGCTGAAAACGTCTCATCAGTTAAGCAGAAGCTATGTAGAGGTCTAGAATAAGTTGAACCAAATGTCAAAGACAGAGAACAAAGCCAACAAACAAAAAAACCTTAGGCAAAAAAGTGAAAACAATTTCCAGAATAAATTAGTCAAGAAAATTAGATGCCCAGACATCAGTCAAAAAATATGACACATAATAGCAAGCATGAAGATATGACTCAGTCAAAGGAAAAAACTAACACTTCAAATGACATACAAGATTTGAAACAACTAATTAAAGATGTTCAAACAAATCTTCTCAGTCAAATCAATGAGTTGAAGGAAAATGTTGGGAAAAAAGGCAAAAGATATAAAGAAGACATAATGAAGAATTTGAAAACTTGCAGTAACAAATGACAGAAATTATGGTTATGAAAGGCACAATAGAAGATATGTAAATTGCAATGAAGACATACAACAGAAGAATTGAAGAATCAGAAGAAATGATTAGTGAACTAGAGGACAAGGCATCTTAAATCCTACATACAAAAGAATAGATAGGGAAAAGAATATAAAATTATAAGCAAGGTCTCAGGGAATTAAATGAAAACATCATGTACTCAAATATGTGTTATGGGTGACCCAGAAAGGAGATACAGAAAAGAGAGCAAAATGAATAATCAAGAAAATAAACATTGAATATTTCTAAAATCTTTTGTGACTTAAAATTACAATTCCAAGAAGCACAGCATAACCCAATCAGAATAGATACAAATAGAAATATTCTAAGGCACTTATTGTTCAGGTTGTCAGTTGCCAAAGACAAAGAGAGAAATATGAACACAGCCAGAGAAAAGTCATCCACACATACAAGGAATGCTCATTAAGCATATATGTGAATTTCTCAGCAGAAACCATGGAGGTGAGAAGTCAAGGGTATGATATACTGAGTAAAAAATAACTGAATTCTATATCCAGCAAATCTGTCCTTTAAAAATGAGGGAGAGATTAAAATATTCACAATTTATAAACAGACACTGAGAGAGTTCTTGAACAAAAGACCTTGAACAAGAAATACTAAAAGAGGTGCTACAGCAGATAGGAAAATACAGGAAAGAGAGGTTTGGAAAATAGTATAAAAATGACAGTTATCAGTAAGGGTAATTAAGAGGATAAAAAGAGAGTAAATAAGATATGACATATAATATGTAAAAGACAAAATAGTTGAAGAAAGTATTGCCTTTACAATAATAACATCAAATACTAATAGATTTAACTTCCCAATCAAAAGATGTAGAATTGCAGAATGGATAAAGAAACAGGATCCATCTATATGTTGTGTACAATAAACACCCTTTCAACCCAAGAATGAAATTAGGTTGGAAGTGAAAGGTTGGAAAAAATTATTTCAGGCAAACCACCGCCAGAAAAGAACACAGGTAGCTATAGTAATATCAGACAAATTAGACATCAATAAAATGCAAAACAAACAAAGAGAGCAGGCCACAATAGCCAGCAGGCAGAATTTTTGCCTGCCATGCTGGAGACCTAGGTTCAATTCCCGATGTCTGCCCATGCAAAACAAGAAAAAAAGCAGACAAAGAAAGACACTATGTATTAATAAAAAGAATAATTCAACCAGAGGAAATGAAAATCTTAAATATTTTAGCATAGAGCTATTGTGCCCAGAAATACTGACAACATGGAAGACAGAAGTAAATTCCCCTACAGTAGTAATTAGAGACTTCAATATATCACTCCCATTAATGTATAAAACATCTGAACAGATTGTCAATAAGGAAAAACAGATCTAAAATAATATAATGAATGATCTAGACTTCACAAAAATTTACAGAATATTACACCCCACAACATCAAGATACACATTTTTCTCAGGTTTTCATGGATCATTATCCAGGGTAGACCACATATTGGTTCATAATGCAGGTCTCAATTTAAAAATATTAAATTATTCAAAACACTTTCTTAGTTCATAAGGGAATAAAGTTGATAATAACATGCAGAGAAACAGAAAATTCACAGATATATGGAAGCAAAACCACACACTCTTAAAAAACCAGTCAGCAGAATAAGAAATTACAAGATAAATCAGTAAATATCTCAAGGCAAATGAAAATAAGAACACAATGTATCAAAAAATATGGAATGCAGCAAAAGCAGTACTGATGGGGAAATTTATTGCCTTAAACACCTATATTAAAAAAAAAGAAAGCAAATTTCAAGTTGTAATCTGGTCAACTGGAGGAACTAGGGGAAGAGCAGTAAACTAACAACTAAAGCAAACAGAAGGAAAGAAATAATGAAGATTAGAGCAAAAATAAATGAAATTGAGAGCATCAAAACAATAGAAAATACCAACAAACCACAAGTTGGTTCATTGAGGAAATCAGTAAAATTGATGGAGATTTAGCTAGGCTTGTAAAAAAAAACAGGGGAGAGATTGCATATAAATAAATAAATAAAAACAAAAATGGAGGGTAACATAACTACTGACCCCATAAAAATAAAGAAAATAATGAGAGGATAACTTCAGTAACTGCATGCTAACAAACTTGACCACTTAGATGAAATGGACAACTTCCTAGAAAAGCATAAATAACCAACATTGATTCAAGAGAAAGAGAAGACATCAACAAATCAATCACCAGTAAAGATATTGAATCAGTTATCAAAAGCCTCCCAAAGAAGAAATGTCCAGGACTAGATGTCTTCACTGGTAAATTGTGCCAAGCATTCAAGAAAGAATTACTACTGTTTCTGCTCAAACTCTTCAAAATTTGAAGATGAGGGAAAGCTATACATAATTCATTATATAAAGCCAACATACCCTAATACCAAAACCAGACAAAGATAATGTAAGAAAAGAAAAATTACAATCTCTTGAATGAAAATAGATGCAAATCCTTTGCAAAATACTTACAAATTGAATATAGTAGCACATTAAAATAAATATGTCCCATGAACAACTGGATTTTATTCCAGGTCTGCAAGGGCAGTTCAATTAATGTAATATGTCAAAATAAGAACTCGAAAGGAAAAAACACATGATCATATTAATTGCTGCAGAAAATGCATTTGAGATAATTTAGCATCCTTTCTTGAAAACACTTCAAAGGATAGGAAAAGAGGGAAATTCAATGGGGGAAGACTGAAAGTTTTCCCTCTAAGATCTGCAAGAAGGCAAGAAGGCCCACTGTTACCACTGTTATTCAACAATGTGCTGGAGCTTCAATCTAGAGCAATTAGTCAAGACAAAGAAATAAAAGGCATCTAAATTGGAAAGGAAATATTAATCTTTCAATGTTTGCAGATAACATGATACTGTATGTAGAACCCCCCCCAAGAAAATCTACAGAAAGTCTACTAGAACTAACAAACAAGTACAGCAGTGTGGTAGAACACGAGGAGAAAATCAAGAAAATAATATCATTTACAATAGCAACCAAAAGAATAAAATATTTAGGAATAATTTAACCTAGGACATAAAAGACCTTTACATGTACAGCAACAAAACATTGTGGAGATAAGTCAAAGAGGGCCTAAATAAATGGGATAAAATGCCTTTTTCAGGGATTAGAAGACTAAATATAGTTAAGATGAGAATTCTTTCAAACTTATTTACAGACTCAATGCAATTCCAGTCTAAATCCCAGCAACATACTTTGTAGAACTAGAAGAAATGTTTAATCAAATAACCAAATTTATTTGGAAGAACAGTGTATCCCAAATTGCTAAGCATGCCTTAAGAAAGTAACATGAATTGGGAGGTTGCACACTACTTTATTTTATACCATCCCACAAAGCTACAGTGATCAAAACAACAAGGTGCTATCATAAAATTAGATACACTGATAAATGGAATCAAACAGAGAGTTCAGTAGCAGACCATCATATCTATGGACAATCAATTTTTAATTAATTGACTCTTCTGGTCAAGTTGACTCTTTTGGGACAGAACAGCCTCTTCAAGAAATGGTGCTTGGAGAACTGGATAATTACATACAAAAATGAATAAGACCCATATCTCACACCTTAAAGAAAACTTAACTTAAAATGGATCAAAAATCTAAACACTAGAGCTAATACCATAAAACTTTTAGATGAAAATGTTGTACTATATCTTAAATGTCTTGTGGTAGAAGGTGTTTTCCTAGACCTATATGTCCAAAGAGCAAGCATTAAAAAAAGATATAGATATATGGGATCGCCTCAAAATTGAATATGTTTGTGCATCACAGGACTTTGTCAGGAAATTAAAAAGTCAGCCTACAAAATGGGAGACAAAATTTGCAGACCACATATCAGATATATGTTTAATATCTAGAATATATAAAGAGATCCTGCAAGTTGTCAACAAAAAGACAAATAACCCAATTTAAATGAACAAAAAGTATGGATAGATAGTTTCCAATCAGGAAATACAAATGGCTCAAAAGCATTTGGAAAAAAATGCTCAACTTCAGTAACTGTTAGAGAGATGAAAATCAAAACAACAATGAGATATCATCTCATATATATAGGAATGGATAGTATTAAGGAAAAAAAATGTTCTGGAGGGGATGTGAAGAAATAGATTGACTTATTCACTGTTCATCAGAATGTAGATTGGTGCAGTTGCTATGGAAGGCAATTTGGCAGTTAAGTATAGAATTGTCATATGATACAGCAATCCCATTACTAGGTATATACTCAAAGAACTGAAAGCAGAGACATGAACCAACATTTACATACCCATGATTATAGCACCATTATTCATGAATGCCAATAGATGGAAACAGCTCAAGTGTCCATTAACAGATGAGTTGATAAACTGTTATATGTACTTACGATGGAATATGATGCAGTTGTAAGATGGAATAAAATAATGATACATGCAACAATGAGGATGAATTTAGAGGACATTTTGTTGAACAAAATAAGCCATATGGAAAATGACAAATACTACATGGTCTTACAAATATGAAGGAGCTATAAAGAACAAACTCTGAGAGTTAAAGTTGAAAACACCTGGTATCAGGAAATAGGAGTGTAGGGATTGAGTTTTTAATGCTGATGGAGTACAGAATTTTTTAAGAAGATTGATTGTAAAGATTCAGAAGCGGATATCATAATACTGTGTGATTGTAGCACAACATTTAACTATAACTTACAAAGCTGAGTGTGAGTATGGTTGAAAGAGGAACAATCAAGGCATATACAACACCAGAAAGAAAGATAGATGATAAAACCTGGGGCTGTATAACCTAGCAAAATCTAGAGCTGACAATGATGGTGCTGAAGTGCAAAAATATAAAACATCTTTATATAAGGGAGAACAAATGAATGTCTCTATTTAAGGTTTTAAAAATGGGATGGTATATGGAAGAATATAATTAATGCAAGCTAGTGTCTATACTTAATATGACATTGTTGTATTCATTCATTAATTGTACCAAGGACAGTATACCAAATCTACATATCAATAATAGAGGGATACAAGGCAGGGATTTCAGACATTTTGTTGTTTCTCCTATTTTTTCTTTTCTTCTTCCTTTGTAGAAGAAATGGAAATATTCTCATATAAATTGTGGTGGTGAATACATAATTATGTGATTATACCAGGAGCCATTGACTACACATTTAGGAAGGATTTCATGGTATGTGAATAAAGCATTTAAATATAAATGGAAAGATACACTAATAATCTTTCATTAAATATAACAAACGTAACCACTGTTAAAAATAGTAAAATTACAAAAAACATAGTGTTATCACTTCTAACAAATTTTCCACACAAATGTTTATGTTGGTGGAGTGGCTGTTTATGGGAACCCTGTATTTTATCCATGTTTATTCTGTAGCTGTTATTTTATAGGATATCTTAAAAATTGATATAGTCTATTAAATTATATAGTAAAAGTCTGAAGTTTAAATAAAAATTTAGACTACAGAAAAATGAAATAGGAATTTTAAGTGCAATGACAATGTCTATAAAAAAGAAAGAAAATCTTTGCTTTTGATAAGGACCATAAAATGAGAAGCAGGTTATATTTCCATGCTTACACACTAAAAAGAAACACTCTAAAAACAATTGATGGACAAAGAGGACATTAATATTGAAAAATTTATAAAAGTGACTGGTAGTTAGGTTCAGGTTTCAACTTGACCAGATGAAGGTGCCTAGTTCTAGTGCTGTGGACATGACCCAATGACATGTGAACCTCATCCATTGCTGATTATATCTGCAGTCACCTAGAAGGCATGTCTGCTGCAATGAATGATGCTTGTTTAATTGCCTGGAAGCTTAAATGAGAGAGTTCAAAGTAGCACAGCCCAAGCAGCTCAGCATACCTCATCTCAGCCCTAGCAGCTCAGCCCAGGCCTTTGGAAATGCAGAGAGGAATCACCCTGGGGAAAGTTGATGGAACCCAGAGGCTTGGGAGAAGGCCAGCAGAGATCATCCTTTGCCTTCCCATGCAAGAAAGAACCTCAGTTGAAAGTTAGCTGCCATTCCTCTGAAGAACTATATGTTTTTAACTAAATAAATTCCCTTTTATTAAAAGCCAATCCATCTCTGGTTGCGTTACATTCTAGCAGCTTTAGTAGAATAGAAGAGCAACCCTCCAAAAACTCAAAATCAAGTCCAGGAGGCTTAATTGGGAAACTATATTTACAAACTTTAGGAGGAGAGGTTTACCAGTTTATAAAAAATGGACAATGATATTATGAGAAAAGAGCATAGCAATATCAGTTACAAACTTTTATGAAAATTCTAAATGTAATTTTATCAAATTGGATCTAGCATTGTGTAAAAACTAATACAAAAGAAATATGCAGTTCATTTAACATTCAAAATTCAATTAAATTATTCAAAACAATAAAGTAAAATAGATATCATATGACATCTCAATAGATGCAGAAAACATTTTAAAACTTCTAATATCTTCTAGTTTTACTTTTAAGAAAATGGTGAGCAAACTTGTATTAAAACAGAACATCCTCAGGCTGATGAGGCATTCATGAAAAGTCAACAGCTAACATCACATATTTTAGTGAATAATTAGAAGATTTTCACTAATTTAAAACCAGTCATGAGGTCTGCTCTTAACAATTCTATTACATTGTATTGAAGGTTGTAGTCAACACACTAACATAAGAAGAAAAGAATAGAAAATATCCACGTCAAAAATATTTAACTTTTTTTAAATCAACAGATGTCATTTTTGTCTAAGTAGAAATTGTAATGAAACCTACAGAAAGTTACTAGAACTGAAAAGTGAACTTAGCAAGATATAAGGAAGAAAGATCAATATACAATTTCTGTACACTACAAGTAAAAATTATAAAAGAAATTTTAATGTATCGTTACAAAGTCATCACAACAATGGTTAATGAAATGGAAGGATAAGGTGTATGATATGTATGAGTTTTTTCTTTTTACTTTTTATGTGTTTTTCTGGAGTGATGCAAATATTCTGACAATGGTCATGGTGATGAATAGACAAGTATGTGATGATAATGTGAGTCACTGCTTCTGCACCACTGCTTGAGGGAGGTTTGTGTGTCAAGATTTTTCAGTAAAATTATTAGGGCAAAAAGAAGGCCCAGAGACAGGACAAAAACAGGCAAAGGAATTTATTCATGCACCAGCATGGTGACTTTGAGAGGTTCAAGACCTCAGGGAAGGAATTAACTGCAGATATGGTGGAAATTTCAAGAGAATCAGCATTGGAAGTGGAGTCTGAAGATCTCACTTTAGCAATTGCTAAATTTAATAAATTGCTAAAATTTCATGATAAACACTAACGGATAAGGAGTGGCTTCTTATGAATGAGCAAAAAGGAAGTGTCTTCTTGAGATAGAATCTGCAAAATAACATTCTGAGAACATTGCTGAAATGACAACAAAAGATTTAAAACATTACATGAACTTGACTATGGAGCAGCAGGGTTAGAAATGATTGACTCCAATTTTAAAAAGATTTCTTCTGTGAATAAGATACTATCAAATACATCACATGTTACAAAGAAATACTTCAAGAAGAGTCAATCAGTACATCAAACTTCATCACTGTCTTAGTTTAAGAAATTGTCACAGCCCCCCCAAGTTTCAGTAAACCTCACCCCAATGAGCCAGCAGCCATCAATATAGGTGCCATAGTGGTAATGAGCAAAAATAATATGACTTCTTGAAGGCTCAAATGATAATTAGTATTTTTCCAATAAAATACTTTAAAGTATATAAATTGATTTTTTAGACATGATGCCTTTGCACAATTAATAGAGTACAAATTGTCTAAGCATATGCATTATATGTATTCGGAAACAAAAATAATCACTGTGACTCATTTTATTGTGATATTCATTTGTTATGGTGGTCAGGAATGGAACCCATAATATCTCTGTGGTGCACCTGTATATTCACATTACAAGCATATGAAAAAAGAAGTTATAATGAGACCATCAATAAATACAAAAAATCAATTTAAAAGAAAATCAACCCAATTAAAACATTTGCAAAACATTTTGACCCTTTAAAATAAAAGGCAGATTAGTCACCAATGATCACCTTAAAAAGTGTTCATTATCATTACCATCAGGGAAATGTAAATTATAATCACAATGAGGTAACAATTTTTGTACATTTCAACGCCTAATTAAAGGAAAAAATAAAGCCTCTCTGCATCAAATTTTGGAAAGAATGAGGAGCAGTGGAACTCTTGAAGTAAGAGGAGAAATGGAACTCATATATAGCAGCAACAGGGTTAGAAATGATTGACTACAATTTTAAAAGGATTTCTACAGTGAATAAGAAATATTCTTATATATCTTATGTAAAATGTATTCTAAATTTTGAAAATTGGCATTTATTAATAATGTGTTATGGAACATTAACCTGTGGCATAATAATTCCAGTTTTAAATATAAAATAAATAGAAAATGGTGGATATGCACACAAATATATGAGAAAGTTGACAATGGATTTCTTTCAAAAAGCTCCAAATTGAAATGCCCCAGTAGGAGAATGGAGAAAGAATTGAGGTATATGGAATAATATTTAGTAAATCAAACACAACATGGATGAATATTATTTAAAAGGGATGGGATCTCAGTTTAGGAAATACTAAAATTGGTACATTTATTGTTACATTGTTATGTATATTTTATATCAAATTAATAGGACTATATACCATTTGTTTAGACATGTGGACTTGGAAAGATCAGGCTTTAATTTAAAATATTTTTGTTGTTTATTGTGTGATCAGAAAAATAACATAATTTACCTGATCTTTATTAACTCTAAATATGTGAATAGAAATATGTATTTTACACATGTGTATTGGTGATGTATTCATGTTGCATTTCCCAGTACACATTTGTGTTTCAATAACAAAGTCCAAGAGAAAATCCTATGTAATAACTATAACATTTAATTTTTCATCATAACTTCATTTTTCAAGTTGTTTCTAGATTGAGTCCATATCAGTTCTCTCTATATATATATATTGCATCATCACTTTAGTCACTGACTCTATGTAAATGAGAACCTTTACATATGTAGATCTCCATGGGGGACTGAATAGATTATGTATCTTTTGCTTCTTTCTTCATAAATCCCCTTACCTTTTTTCACTTGGGAATATGCAGGGTGTCCTTGATAATTAGCATGCACATAAGGAAAACGATTTGGGAATAGTCAATGAGTAACACACTAATCCCTCAGAGAACATCACCAAAGAGAGGGAAACCATAAATTCTTCCTACCAAAGGAAAAGGAAGCATAATTTGAGAGAGAAAATCAACTCTTCAGTGAATTTGGGGTGTTAAGAATTTTCTTTGATTCTCATGATCACTTGGATCTTGGTGTGTTAGAGTAGATTCAGCTGTCAACTTGAAAGTGCCTAGTTCTATTGCTGTGGACATGAGCCAGTGGCATGTGAACTTCATCTGTTGCTGATTACATCTGCAGTTGACTAGGAGGTGTGCCTGCTACAGTGAATTATGTTTGATTTAATTGACTGGTGCTTAAATGAGAGAGGTCAGTGTAGCACAGAAAAAGCAGCTCAACATACCTCAACTCAGCACTCACAGCTCAGTTCAGGTCTTTGGAGATGCAGAAAGGAATCACCCAGGGGGAAAATTTTGGAAGCTAGAGACTTGGAGAGAAGGCCAGGAGAGATCACCCTGTGCCTCCCCATGAAAGAAAGAACCTCAGTTGAAAGTTAGCTGACTTTCCTCTGAAGAATTATATGTTAACTAAATTAATCCCCTTTTATTGAAAGCCAATCCATCTCTGGTGTTTGCATTCCAGCAGCTAGCAAACTAGAACACTTGGTAATTTCCCATGACTATTGGATTTGACTGTGGATACTCCTGTTCTTACTGACTGCTGATTTGTTTTGTATTTCACTAGTTTTCATTATCTCTTTTGCTAACTTGAGTTTTCTGAGAAAAGACAGTGATTCTAAATCATATAATCTTTTGAACTGATCATATGACAGATCTATTTGATTTATGTGTCCTGAGAGCAGGGATTTGAATACTGCAAATGAAGATGATATTAGAGAAATCTAAAAATTTCAACACCACTCTTTTCCAATAGAATCTTTTAAATTGAAACTGCCAGACAAGATAAGGGAAGGAGAATTTCATTAGGGTTTCAGATAAACAACATATATTTTTAGTGTATGTCATAATAATATTTGATTAGTAGAAAATATTATTTTTAGTGCATGTACCATGCAATATTTGCTAAACTGGGAATACATTTCAGAAAAGCATTTCTCATGAAAAAATTGAAGTTTTGTTGTTGTTTTTGTTTGTTTTGTATGTGTTTTTATACTATGTAATTTAGCACTGGGCCTGAACTTCCACTGTGTGCATTACAAACAGATTGAGCAGATTGGTAAATAATTAACATGCTTTTTATGAGTTATGGAGTTGCAGAAAAGCCCTGAACTCCAAATAATTTTTAACTAATATGACCATATCTAAAGATTGAAAAATTAATCATTCCTTTGTTTACTTCTTTAACCTAAATGCTTCCATACTTACCCCTAAATGAGGATATTAAAATGTACACATTTTTGGTTCCTGGTGCCTGTCCATGTAAAAAAAATGTACATATTAAGATGTTAACAGATATCCATGGATATACTCCAAAAAGTGTTGGTTATATAGAGTTTAGTCAATGTTTTATCAGTGCAAAAGGTGTTTCATAGGTATCCCTTAGTTTGAAGAAGTTATTTTAACTTCAAAATTAGATGTGGTGATAATTTTTCTATCTATGAAAAAATATCACCCATTTTGTCTACAGATAATAAGATTGGAAAAAGTTACATGAGAGCTAATAGGAAAATTCTATTTCCCCCCAGTAAATACTGGACAAAATGAGCTAATAGAAGCTGACAATGCTCCATGAATTCATTCTACCCATAGTCACAAGGCACCCTGAGCTACAGGGTCCCCCTTTTGATGTCTCTCCTTTCATCTACATGGTCACAGTCATGGACAACTTGGGCATGACCACCCTGACCAAGGTGGACTCCTACCTCCATGCACCTATGTTTTACCTTGTGTTCATTATGAGTGAACTTTTCATGCTATTGGCTATGACCTATGACTCCTTCATAACCATTTGTAACCCTCTGCTCTCCAAGGTTTCCATGATTCAGAGGGTTCACAATATATTTGTGTAAGTATCCCCTACCTTTACAGCACCTTTAAGTCTCTGATGTTCACCATTATGATTATTTTTTGGTAGGCTTTATGGCAGGGGTAACATTTCATTCTTTTTCCATATGAATATCCCATTATTGCAGTACAATTTGTTGATTTTTTTGCTTGGTTTTCTTTGTTTGTTTGCTTGTTTCTTTGGGAAGTGCATGGGTCAGGAATCAAACCTGGGTCTCCCACATAGTGAGTGAGAAATCTACCACTAAACAACACTTGCATCCCACCATTATGATATTTACATTGATTTTCTGTGGTTATAATGTCATCAGTCATTTTAACTGTGATGATATCCCTTTGTCATCTAATGCTGTGCTTAAATGCAAAAGAATTATAAATGTTAATTATACTATTTTCAGCATTTAATATGATTTACTCCCTGCTTGTAGTCCTGGTATCCTATGTGCTGATCTTGATGATCATATTTTGAATACATTTCCTGAAGATAGGAAAAATGCTTCCTCCTATGTTATTCTCATCTGACATTGGTGTTTGTGTTCTACAGGACTATACTATTTATATATGGACAGTCCAAATCTGGTCACTCTGTTGATTCTAACAAATGTCTTCTATGCCTTACACTTTGCTCCCTTACTTAACCCCTTGATCCATAGCTTAAGGAACAAATAGGTAGAAAATACCATCCACAGAGACTTTAAAAATGCATGAAACATTTGTATTCAACATTCATCATTGAAGATTTTACTAATTAACTATGGCAAAGTCAAATGTATTTGAGATTATGTTTAATAGATATAATTTCATTTTCTTTGACTCCTGAACAAAGACTAATTGTAAGACACAAATAGCTAATTTCTCTTATATTCAGAAATTAATACTCATAAATTAGATAATTAAATACTACTTTTTCCCAATATATTATTCAGGGTTCTCCAGAGAAATGAAGTGGCAGGAGATTTATATTATTGGATAAATATTATATGATTTAGTGTAAGAATTGGTTCACATGACAATAAGGAGTGGCAAACCTGAATTTTGTAGAACAGGCCACAAATTGTGGACTCTAATGGAGGTGATGTTGAATTACCCAGATGAATCAGGCTGGCTGAAATAGTGATAGAAAATTCTTGTTTCTGTCAGTTAACATAATCACTTCTCCCTTTACAACCTTCAATTGATTAGATGAGGAGACTTCTCTCATTGCTGAAGGCAATGTCTTTGTTGATTGCAGATGTAATCATCATAGATGCTGTGGTATTTCAAAAGTGTATGGACCTCAGAAAAACATGTTCTTAAATCTAATCCATTCCTGCAGTTGTGGACCAATTTTAAGTAGGGTCTTTTTTTTAAATAAAATACAGCTTTTATTTTTGTCTTACACTGTCCTTTTTTTCATACTTGTGTATTCATCGATTATGATCCTTTTTAGAACATCTATATCACTCCAGAAAAAGAAATAAAAAATGAAAAGGAAAAGCATGCACCCCATAAACCATGCCCCTCCCTTTCATTGACTATTAGTTCATTCTAACTAATTTTTATCCCTTATCCTCCCTATTACTTATCTTATTTTTCATTATTATTTTCTACTTATCTGTCCATACCTTGGAAAAAAGGAGCATGAGGTAAATTTTCACAATCACATGGTCACATTGTAAAAGCTATATAGTTATACAATCATCTTCAAGAATCCAGACTACTGGAACAAAGTTCAACAGTTTGAAGTAGTTCCCTCTAGCCACTCCAATACACCATAAACTAAAAAGGAATATTTATATAATGCCTATGAATAACCTCCAGGATAGCCTCTTAAGTGTTTGAAATCTCTTAGTTCCTGAATCTTAATTTTGTCTCATTTCTCTCTTCCCCCTTTTGGTCAAGAAGGTTTTCTCAATCCCATGATGCTGGGTCCTGGTTTATCCATAGGAATCCTATCATAAATTGCCAGGGAGATTTACAATACTAAGAGTCACATCCCATCTAGTGGTGAGGGTAGTAAGTTCATCTGCTGAGTTAGCTTAGAGAGACAGGCCACATTTGAGCAACAAAAGAGTTTCTCTGGTGTGACTCTTAGGCTTTTTTTTCATTAAAAGGAATACATTTCCTCAAATGAGGAATGAGCACCAAGGTCAAGGGCCAGCCTATCGATTTGTTGCCCCCCCTGCTTGTGAGAATATCAGGAATTCCCCAGATAGGGATGTTAGATATTTCTTTCTTTATCCCCAACTGCCCCCCAAGGGGACTTTGAAAATCCTTTTTTTAATCCTCTGCCCCAATTTAAGTAGGATCTTTTGGTGAGGCTACTTCAGTAATGATCTGAACTACCTCAATCAGAATGAGTTTTCATCTCTTCTTACTGGAGTCCTAATAATGGAATGAAATTCAGACAAAGAGAGAAAGCCATAGAACCAAGATGCTAAGATCAACAGAATCCAGAAGAGAAGGGAGAGTCCAACAGACATTGCCATATGCCTTGGCATGTGGCCAAGGAGACAAGGATCAATGGAAGCCATTCTTGGGTTGAAAGCATCACCTTGATGATGCTGGATATGGATATTTTCCTGTCCCTAATCTGTAAGCTAATAAACTTCTATTGTTTAAGCCAACCTGTTAAGCAACAGAACTAGACACCAAAATATGTCCATCTTGAAACCTGAACCTAACTACTACACTGGTTAATAAGGTGGCTCCTATATCAAACACATAAGTAAAATTTACCATAATGCTCTCAGTCCTCTGTTTTGGTCTAGTGTTGTAGTAAGATTTATGTGTCAAGTTGGCTAGGTGATGGTACCCAGTTCTTCTGCTGTGGACTTGAATCATCAGTATGTGAAATTCATCTATGGCTGATTACATCTGCAGCCAGCCAAGGAGAGTGCCTTCCACAATTAATGATTTTTAGGATTCTAACGATGTATAGGTTACTATAGGATAAAGTTTTATGCTATGCCACATTTCAAGTTGGCTGCTTCTAAAAATATTGGCTTTGTCTAGCACAGTAAAATAAGAATTGGGATTGGATGGCTCAGCTTTCTTCATTAATAAATACTAGGGTGCTGCTAGCTGAATCACAAGATTCCAAGTTTTGTAAAAGATAGAAGAATAAGTACATGGTCACAAGATTATTAAAGGGCTATTCAGTTATAGCTACAAAGCAAAACAACAAGGCATGTAATTTACAGTTCAGTGAGTTACAGTAGTTTACAAGTGTTTGCTTTCAGCTCAATTACAATATATCATAACGCTAATAAAAATCTGGGTCCTGGTTCAGTAATTTATAATTATGAATTGTTAGTTCTGAGTTACATTACATTTTTCTCCAAGTTTTCTAGTGTGCAAAAAATTATATCAAGGAAAGGTGATTCATTGTTTCTGTTTGTTTTGTGACCTGAAGAGAATAAGACAATTGAATGTCTCTAAGGTTCATGTCCTAACAGTTGTCACTACAGATATAAGATTGCATGCATCACTCTGAACCAAAATTTCCAGTGACAAGAGAGATCCTGCCTTTGCCATCACCAGGTTTGCATTAAGATTCTAAAGATGTACTCTTATTAATGTAAATGCAGGTTGTCTAGAACACAACTCAGTGAAGGGGACTTAATATTTAGAGCAAGATAGTTTTTGAGAAATATCCAGTCATTAGAACAGTTTCATATCTGAACATGCAAGAAATGGAAAGCAGACTCTTTGAGTTTAGCATAAAAGTGCTGGTTCAACTGTACTCCTAAATAACAGAGCAATGAACAATAGAATTCGGGAGAAAGGAATAGAAAATTCTGAAGAGTCATAGAAATGTGCATTTTCTTCCTTCTGTAAATTTTTAGAGGAGTTGTCAAGGTAGAAAAATATATGAGTAGACTTAAATTATAAGAGATTAAATGTGCTCTCACATGAAAATTATTTTGAAGGAACTAGCTTTAATTAAGATTATAAAATCCAGAACAAATGCTGGCTCCAGAGAGTAAAGTGAATGTTAAAATGGGAAGAAATTGCAGGGATGAAGATTTTAGCTAACATATTTCCTGGGTACAAAGATATATAATGAATATTACCATAATTTAATAACAGCAGTTGAGAAAGAAAAGAACCACCACATTAGACATAAATTTTGGTTACATATGAATTACTAAGTGTCTTAGATAAAAGAAATATGGTGTTAAGAAAAAAATGTAATGATTAGAATGTCCTGTTGTGTGATGGATTGCCATTTGAGGTTGTCTTTAATTTTTAGATTTGTGAGTACACAAACAAATGACATCGTTGAATTTCCCAATCTTGCATATGACCTGATATCTTTATTACTGGACATTTGAAAATTAAGTCTAGAAATGATGTTACACTTGTCTTTTATGAATTATTAATGTTCAAGGAGATTTGAAAATTTTATGTGATGATTCATTAAAAATTATCATCAAAAGCCTTTGACTCAATTTCCTATATTTTTATACATTGAAAATTTGAGTTATAAATATAAACTGAAAACAGTTAAATATTATAATTGTTTTTCTTAAAGAACATTTTAAAATGGCTAATTATCATGCTTTAAATTTCTGGATATTCAACATATTTTAGATAATAAGCACATAAAGGGATTCAGAAACATATGTTTTGTCTCATCTACTGTTCTCAGCAAGGGATAGTTAATGAAGCTGCCTATATACTCACTATCCATAATATTTTTGTTTCCAAGACTGGCTTTTATATTTTGAAAGATAGAAAACATGCTATCATCAGACAGAAATAAAAGTGGGGCCACATTCATCCTCTTGGGCTCCTCAGATTACCCAGAATTGCAGGTTCTTTTCGCCTTGATATTTCTGTCTATCTAGAGTATTACTGTTTTAGGAAACTTTGAAATGATAATGATCATCAAAATTAACCCCAAGTTGCACACTCCCATGTCCTTTTTCCTAAGCTATCTATCATCTGTGGATTTTTGTTATTCCTCCATCAGTGATCTGAAGATGCTGGTGAACCTAGTTATAGAAGACAGATCCACTTCATTTTCAAGATGTGTAGTACAATTACAATTCATTTTCTTTCCTACATTTGTGGTGACTGAACCCTTTTCATTAGCCATGATGGTTTATAATCACTTTGTGGCTATTTGTAACCCTCTGCTCTACACAGTTGCTATGTCCCAGAAACTCTGGGCCATGCAAGTGGTTGATCATATGCATAGGGAGTAGCAAGTTCCTTGATACTCACATGATCTACTTTCAAACTATATTTTCATAGTTTCAGCACAATCACTTCTTCTGTGAGCTCTCTTCGCTGCTCTCTCTCCTGTTATGACACTTATCTCAATCAGTTGCTGCTTTTCATCTTTGTCACCATTAATGTGTTCAGCACAATACTCACTATTCTCACTTCTTACATTTTCATCATTGTCACCATCATGAAAATACATTCAGCTACTGGAGGCCACAAAACCTTCTCCACCTGTGTTGCACACCTCACTGCCATCACCATCTTCCACAGTACCATTCTCTTTCTCTACTCTGTGCCAAACTTCAAAAACTCCAGGCACATGCTCCAAGTGGCCTCTGTTTTACATGGTGGTTATTTTCCATGTTGAATCCCCTGATCTACAGTTTCAGGAATAACGATGTCAAAGAAGTTGACATTAAGATAATGGGCTCTAATGTATTTTCTCACTAAGCATATTATTTTGACTTGTAAATAAATTGTGCCCAAAAACATTGCTTTTAGAAATACCTTTAGAAGTCAATAAATAGTTTATATTTTACAATGGGAAGGGCATTACTTTTAATTTTGTTTTAAAGAGACTAAATTTGGTCATATCTCACATTGCTGGAAATCAGTTCACTTAATTTCTCTCACCTTCAGTTTTTTGTCTGCAAAATTGCAATAACATTGTTTGTTAATAATCTGATTGTGAAGATTAAAAAGAATATAGATAAAACATAGAGCACCTTGTATGATCTACATAGATATTAATTTCTCTTCCCTCCTTATTAGGTACTTACTTTATAATGGTTTTTCAATAAACACATGCATTTATCTATTAAATGTAAAAACTATTGTTAAAATAAACCATAGTCCTTGCCTTCAAAGAATAAAAAATCCAACGGTAATTATAAGTCATTGAAGAAAATTATTGAATATGGCAGATGTAATAAATATCATGAAAGGGTTTTATACCAGGAAATTTCACATTTATGGACATTAGAGTGAAGTCTTCAAAAGATAGATGATATTGGAACAAGACTTAAAGAGTAGGTAGGATTTTATGAGACACATTTCAGTGAGGAAATAGCTTCATTAGAATAAAATGACACAAACATGAACACTATCAACATAGCATATCAATGATCCACAAATTTTTATTGAGCGAATATCATGTAGTATGTATGCAAGTGCATGCATGTGTGTGTGTGTGTGTGTGTGTGTGAGAGAGAGAGAGAGAGAGAAAGAGAGAGACAGAGAGAGACAGAGAGAGAGAGACAGAGAAAAAGAAAGAGAATGGATTATACAGGTTACTTTGGCATGAATGCAGTTTTTTTCTTTGCAAAAAGTATATTTTATATTCTGAATGTTTTACACCAGAGATCTAGTGTAACAATATGATAAATTGAAATAGACTACACCAGAAGTTTAGAAACGTTAAATTGGATCTTAAAGAAATATTATAGCATAAAGCAGCTGTGAGAGTTTAACAGAACATAAATCAATTCAGTCATTTCAGTGGAAGCCAGAATCTGAAAGGAAATTGCACAGGAAAAGGTCTATTGAAGATACATAGATATGCAACTATGTGATAATATTAAGAATTACTGATTATATATGTAGAATGGAGTGATATCTTAATGTTTTTTGCTAATTTTTTAATTAATAAAAAGTTTATAAAAAAAGAAGATTCATTATCTGATGGTTTGAATCTATGTAAACTGCATGCAAAGGTGACAAAATTTTTCTGAAATTTGCATGAGCAGAACCATTGCCAATCTGCAATGAAAGGATCAGAAAAGGAATGAATTGAAGGAAGAATGACTTCAAGGACAGAAACATGGAAGCTGAGATCTGAACAGAAGAAATTTCCTCAGGTTCAGAGCATGGGTTCACTCCAGAGTGTGGAAAGGGTAGGTTTCTCCCCATTTTGTTTGGAAGGGCTAGGGCATCTGCCCTGGTGTTTGGAGAGAGTGGGCCTTGTTGCCTGTTCTTTACAGAGAGTGCTGCCACCCCAGTGCAGGGAGAGTGTAACTATATCATGGCTTTCATGGAAACACCTGCCACATCTTGATGTTTGGAAAGAGGAGACTTTACCCTATTGTTTGAAGAGGACACTTGGAAAGGGTGAAGCTGCCACTCCATCAGGCAGAGAGGAGAAATATCCACTGATGATTCTAAGACCTCCAAATCTAATGGAGATGGTTCCAGGAAGATGGCCAAATAGGGTAGCTCGAGTTAAGCCCTGTTCCATGGAAAAGTTAAAGAAGGGCCAAGAAGGTGACTGACAGTGATTCAAGAGTGCAGCTGACCTAAGAGAGCCTTTCACACCACACAAAGTGACCCTGGTTGCAGAGGCTGAGAAACTGAGAGAGAGAGAATGCTGGAGCCTGGTGTGGAGGCACAAGACCTACAGGAAAGCACAGACAAGGAGATGGGGACAAGGAAGAAAGCCAGGTCACATTCCTTGTTTGTGCTACCATCACCAGTGCAGCCCTGTGAACTGCAACTCACCCCACACCCAGCACATTCAAACACCATCACCCACCCCCACTCCCCATGCTCCAAGCACCCATGCCCCACCAACCTTCAGTGTGTGTACCTGGCCATATCTCCACCCTAGGTGCAGCCCAATCCACCTCTCCTGTACCCCTTCTGAGCACTACCTCCCCCTTTCTGTTCCCTGCAAGCTGTCTACAGTGCATAAAGTCTAAGGGCACATTCCTCCAAAACAAGGCTTCTATGCTCACTGCTCAGAGTGTCGCACAGCCTCACTCTCCCTGCCAATTCTGTGCATCAGTTTATGGCAATTCTAGACCCACATATATGCTCAGCCCCCAGTCATGTTCCTCAGCTCTGGGAACATCAGTTCACAGCACTCCTGGACTGATGCATGTGCACAGCCCTCAGTCATGCTTTCCAGCTCTGAGACAGGACTGATCTGCACAGCCGAGTCACATCTGTCCTCAGTCCATACCTCTATGCATGTGCACAAAGGTACCTATGCCATAGACAAGTACACACCTGGATTATGCCCCCAAGACCTGTGCAACCAAACTGCTACATCCTCCCTTGACACTTGGGCCCACATTCGCAAACACCAGCATAACACCCCCAACCTGCACCTATACCTGCGTGCAATGCACCACTGCATTTTGGTGCCCCAACCCTTAACCTGCACCTGCTTCACATCCATTCTACACAAATAAGATGTTAGACTACTGAAAGAAATCAACTCCCAAAGTAAATCAATCAGGATATTTGCATGCAATGCAAACAACAGAAGATCACTATGCATATCACAATGCAGACAGATATAGCCCAGTCAAATGACCAAATTAAAATACAGACATTGGAACAACTAAAGAAGATATTCATGCAACTCTACTTAATAAAATAAGTGGGATGGCAAATGACACAAAGAGATCAAGAAGACAGTAGAAGACCATAAAGAGGAATTTGAAAAAATATATTGAAAAATAGCAGGTATCACAGAGATTAAATACTCTGTTGATCAAATTAAAAAACATGCTAGGGGCACATAACCACATATTTGAAAAGGCAGAAGAAAGCATAAGTGATATAGATGACAGGATAACTGATTTTGAACACTTAAAACAGAAAATGGCAAAAAAAAAGATGGAAAAATTTGGATTGAATCTCATGGAAATGATAGACAAACAAAGCACACACATACAAGAATCATTGGTGTACCAGAAGGAGAAAAGAGGAGTAAAGGGCTAGGAAAAGTGGTTGAGGATATAACCCTTATAAAGGACATAAATATACAAGTCAAAGAAGCCGAATGAACTTCAAAAAGAATAAATCCAAATAGGCTTTCCCCAAGACACATGCTAGTCGGTCTGTCAAATGTTGAAGAGCAGTAGAAAATTTTGAAAGCAACAAGACAAAAACAATCCACTATATACAAGGAAAACCACCTAAGACTGAGTTCAGACTACTTAGCTAGCACCGTGGAGGCTCATGGATAGGAAGACTAAATATAGTTAAGATGTCAGCTCTACTCTAATTGAGCTACAGATTCAACAGAATACCAATCAAAATTCCAATAACCTACTTTGAAGACTTGGAAAAGCTAGTTGCCAAATTCATCTGGAATGGAAAGAGACCTTAGATACTCTGCATGTAAGACTTAAAACATTTAAATAAATATCTATAAACACAAATAAAAAAGATATAGATTGGCAGAATGGATTAAGAAATGTAATCCAGCTGTATACTGCTTACAAGAGACTCATTTTAGATGCAAGGATACAAATAAATTGAAAGTGAAAGGATGGAAATTTTTTTCCATACAAGTTGTAACAAAAAGGAAGCAGGAGTAGCTATACTAATACTTGACGAAATA
>PVIY010017357.1:0-49735 GCA_004026745.1 Myrmecophaga tridactyla
AATAGGTCTTATGATGATTACTTAGATATATTTTTTAATAGGCCTATAGATAAGCTGACTAAGATATCCATTTTAGGTGGTTAAGTTTTCCATGTGTTAATTGTATAAATGTCCGTATCTTCATGTTTTCCTGAAATAAGAAAAAGATTTAGAAACATAGGTCATTATTTACTATAGTAATGCAGATATTTGTAAGAACATTCAACTATGGTAATTTTCAGAACATTCAGCTTTGACAGATGATCAAATGGTACATAAATTAGTGTTTAATACTTAGAATTTAAGAACTTTGCTATCCAAATATATAGATTTTTTTTTATTTTAAATTGATTTATAAAACTTACTGAGGAAACACAGACTTTACAATGATAATATGACTACTTTATTTAAATATGTCTATGGTTAAGCTAATTAAGATATTCATAATTGATGGTTCCAAGTATATTGTTTGTTTTCTTAAATAAAAAATATGTAAAAATTAAAATAATATATCAAAAAAGCTAATAACAGACATGTCTAGAACAAGGAGAAATTCTGCCTAAGGACCACACTCTCTCCCTGAGTTTCCAGCCTGCTGACCTATCCTACAAATTTCTGGTCTGTCCCTACAATCACAGAAGCCAATTCCTTAAAAAAAAAAATCTTATCACACACACACAGACACACACACACACGCACATGCACATACATACATACACATCTTAGTATTTATGTTTCTTTTGAGACCTCCAATACAGGTAAATATACATAATTCATTTATTCATTCTCTTTTGACAAGTATTTAAGTTTTGTTGCTTTTTTTTTTTTTCAGTTTGGTGGAATTCTGAAGAGTGTTTCTATGAACATTCTAGTATATATCTTTGGATAGACATGTGTATACATTTCTGAAGAGTATATACTTAGAAGTAGAATATGTGGGCTTAGTATATATGCTTACCCAGAATGCATATTAATTCATATTACTAACAGTGATGTATGAGAGTTCTAATCACTCCCCATCCTCCCTGATACTTTGCATTTTTTTTTCATTTGGGTTGTCTCACTTATTGGCTTAATCATCTTTTTCATATGCTGTTCCAGTCAATCATTCCCCTCAACTGATTCGAAATGCTTTCGTTGTCATATATCAACATTTCACATGATTGTGTCAATATCTTAATCTGTCCATGACTTCATTAATCTATCTGCTTATTAACATCCATTTTAATTAATAAAGATTTATAAAATGTTTTAATATCCAGTACTAATTCAATGCCTCCATTTATTCTCCCCACTGCCGCCCTCCCCATTGGCAGGGTATTTCTAGCTATTCTTCTTTCCTTATTCCTCTAAGTGAATTTCAGTCAATGTATCTAACTCCAGGAAAAAATAAACAAATTCTGTTTTGGAATAACATTAAATATCTAAGTTACCCAGGAGAATTGATTTATGTTTTTGTGTCTTTATTTACACAAATATATTATTTCTTTCCATGGGCTGAAGCCTAAAGTTGCATCCTTCTGAAGTGTTTTCTAGTTGTTTTCATATAGGTATGTAACATTTCCAGTTAAGCTTACGCATAGACATTTTAATTTAGTTTAGATTAGTGATGTTGTAAATATGTTTGTTCTTCTATTAATTCTGTTTTTTAATTCCATATTAACGCCCTAATGAGTCCTTTTAACAGAAATCATGCTAGTTTTCAATATCCTAAAAGAAAGTAAACAAAATTCAAATTAAATCAAAGCAAGGAAGTTACGTTAAACATCCTCAATGATTTACTACTATTTCTTCCTGGCTGAGTCAACTTTCTTTCTCCTTTAACACATTCTCTGCTGAAGTCTGGTCAACATTTTCCTAATACTATGATTCATCATTTGCCAAACTCCTGGTGAACAGCCAAAGCGGTAGTGGCAGTGATTATGTCATTAATTTTGAAAAGTCACCGATAATAAGTCCGGTCAGTTGAATGTCTATGATAGGAGAACTCAACCTTATTTTTAGCCCTAAGGCTTCTTAAAAACAGGCTTAATAAAGCTAAAACCATGTGATTATATTTATCACATCAATATGTGCACAGGTATCTTTAAAATTAAATGATATTTTGAAAACCAGAAAAATATGATTTCTGTTGCTTCATATTTTCATGCATTCCATCAGGTTATATTTGATATGTTGCTGCTCAGGGTGATAGAGACACAATTACTCAGTAACTTCCCATGGCCTATGGACCACATTAATTAAATTCAGAATTATTTCCACAGAATTTTCTAATTTCTTCATTTGCTCCATCACCTTCTAATGGTTAGGTGGGTTAATTTGGGCCTTTGCAGCATAAGCAATCACAGAATAGAATAAGACTTCATTCTATATATTGCAGTACATTTTTGTCCTCAATATTTTTAATGTTTTGCATGAAATTAAAATATTTTTCAGAGTCAAGATTTTAAGAAGAACTTGAAATAAAGGTATTGTGTATTGTTGCAATAATGTTGGAATTCTTTGGCAAAGTGGTGGCTATTTAAGAGTAGATGACAATGAAATTTCAGGCTGAGAAAAATATGGAGGTGTTTGGAATAGAAGTCTAAAATTTTTGTAAAATTTTGATGAATGCTTAGCAGAGAAAGTAGGAGATTTATATACATATATAGTTGCATGATTTTTAAACGTTATCCTGAACTAGCAGCCAGAGGAAGCAGCACGACTAAAATGATGTAGACATTCTCAATCATGCTTGGAGATTAGGTAAATAGACAGATGATAGGTAGATAGATAGATTGATAGGATAGATAGACAATGGATAGGTAAAGATACTTGTATCTATATGTATATAAGGAAAGAGAAAGAAAAAATAATATATGCATATTTCTTTCCTCCTTCCCTTCTGTCTCTGCTTCCTTCCTTCCTCCTTTCTTCTTTCCCTCCATTCCTCTCTCCCTGTCTCTTACTTTTTTATCTTGTTTCACTCCTTTTCACCCATATTTCTGGGGAGATCTACCACCTTCGTGGTGCTCTAATTAGATTATTGCATGTCTTTCTCCTCCATTATCTTGTCATTTTAATATGTTAATTTAGTGGAAAACATTGATTTTCTTCCAAGTGTCTACAGAACACATGCTTCTTTGGTCAAAATATGCAACAGGAGATTTTTACATTTGATTGGATATTATTTATAGAGCTGTGTTTTTCAAATGAACTATCTTTTTTTCATGGTACATGATTATATCTCTGTTTTGTTGAAAAGTTATTTATCCACAAATTATTAAGTTTTTTTCTAGTTATTTTTGTTTTGACTGATTCATTCATTATTCTACTTTTGTTATAAAATATAATGCCAAATTTAACTCTTTGAGTAAGAACTTACCTAATTTGAAGTTTTTTTTCACATTGAAACTATGACAGAAAATATCATCAAAACCAAGTTCCAGTATTTCTTTGCATTCATGGTTATAAATTATTCTTGATAAAAAAGTTGGCATTATTTGCTATAGCAAAGTATTAATATTTTATTGATATGGTTTATCTAGAATTTAATTTGTATGTATACTGGATCATATGCTATAGAGTATTGTTTCATAAAATCTGGATCATATATAAACTAACAGGCATCCAATAGTCAATCTTTCCCTTCTGTATCATTTAGATATTGGCTTATGAAGATTCATCAAAATACAGCACAATTTCTTTAAATTAATTTGAAAAAAAATAGGAATAATTGTTTTCACAAATGGATAGAAGAAGCTGTATAATTAATGTCTTTTAAAATAATGGAATTTGAAACATACCAAGATATTTTATTATAATAAATTTACAGATTTTTTTCACATATGGGCTAGACAATACAATAGTATTTCAAGTCAACATTTTTCTCTATTCATAATAGACCAAGTTATCAGGATGAATAAAGGGAATATTCCAAAAAATATTAAGATAGACCATGGCTAAGAAACAGACTACATGACTCAAACACAAACACACACATTGAAATACAGGGATTGTGTATGTTTAGTATAATTTATGCATGACAGTTATTAGTAGTTATCGCTATGCCTAAACATTGCTTTGACAAAGAACGCAGATATATGTTTTGTGTACCTATGTGTGCATTCCAGAATAATATCTATCATATAGTCTATATGGTAGTTAATAGACACTGCACACATGAAAAATTAAGTGAGGAAATGAATTGTAATTAAAATATGAAACATATATTTCAAAAATTTTCACAAATTCTATCCATTAAAAGTTCAAAAAGACAATTTTTCAGGAATTGATTGGAAGTTCTCTGAGATTTCTAAAGTGAAATTACATGCAAAATTAGCCAATAAAAACTGAAAAAGATAATGATAAGAGTTACACTGGGGCAGGCCATGGTGGCTCAGCAGGCAGGAATGCTTGCCTGCGATGCCAGAGGACCTGGTTCAATTCCCGGTGCCTGCACAGGGAAAAAAAAAAAAAAAAAGAGTTGCACTGTTTGAAACAGTGGAATTGTTAAAAAAGAAAAAAAAAAGTGAAAGTAAACCCTTAAGAATATTGAGAGAGAAAAAGTAGACATAGCAAGATGATTCTAATAATCAGGACAATATAAGCATATTTTAGTCATCTCTTCTGTGCCAAATATTTCATCAACTAGTTCAGTTATATGGTTTAATGCTTGCCATAAGCCTGAGAAGAAGCCATTTGCTTTTTTATTTTATTTGCATTTATCGAATGGAGCACTTAGAAAACTCTAAGAATTATTTTTACTTAACCTGATGGTTTATGTTCTTCATGCAGGATTTCAACCTGGTTCTCATAAATTGCTGCAGTGATTGAAATATTGGCTGAATTTCATTTCTGGTGAACACTAAGGAAGCTTTGCTTCTTTGTTACATTTTAAAACAAACTTTACTGTTCTGAAGTAGATGTATCATTGTTGCTTGAAACTCACAATTATTGTGTATGGTAGAGATGCTCTACTATCCATGAAAATTTGTGATTCCTCTCCCATATTATGGACTTAGTACTCCGTGCCACCTTGGGACTTATTTCCTAGTTGCCACTGCATCTAGGTTTGGCCCTGAGACTGCTGCTCAACAATGGAAAGTGAATGAGAGTGAAAAATGTTGCTTCCTGGTTAAATAGGCTACTTCTCCTCTTGCCCTGGCCTGATGAAGATGATGGTAATGAGGTTCTAGCAGATGAGAGAGTCTCAAGAAAGGAGTCCATTGGTTCATACCTCACATGAAGGGCAACCATCAACTATTCAGGAAGACCATGTCACACAGTTGTGTAAAAAAGAAATTAAGCGCTTTGCTGTTAAGTCACTGTAAGTATATTTGTTAAATCAGTTAGCATCAAAACGAATGCAGTATATATATTTTTTATTTTTTTTAGGTATACACCTATTTAATTTGGGGGTGAACTGAATTATATAAAATCAATAAATATTTCAGATGTATTTTATATAATTAAAATAATTATTCAGGTCCAAAAGGATTCATTGGTATTATTGGCATAAATATAGTATTGTCATGTACTAGAATTTTTAAAAAATAATTTGAATTAAACAAAAGTATCAAATTTTCTTATAAGCCAAGATCATGACAACTTTTTCCTGTACAGCCTCATTAATTTCCAGACATTAAAAATTTATGTAGCATCTTCATTCTGACATTTTAGCCCTACCATATTTTTCTACCATGTCCCCAGAAATGTTTGTGCTTAAAAGCAATATCATTTGTTGCTGAAAAATGACTACCTAACTAAAACAAAAAATATATATGCTTATTAAAAACCCTAGTATATAAAATACATATGATGATGGAAATTGATCTACTATATAATTATTAATCCTTAGTTGTTTATCTAACAGATAATAGTTTCTATGAGACATGGTGTTATTCAACTGTGGACAAAAAAATCAATGTAAACATCACCAAACTTATACTAGTATTTTAATAATTTCAAAAGGTATTTGTGTTAGATTCAGTTGTCAACTTGGCCAGGTGAGCATACCTAGTCTTGTTGCTGCGGACATAAACCAATGGTACGTGAACCTCATCTGTTGCTAATTACATCTGCAGTCGGCTAGGAGGTGTGTCTGCTGCAATGAGTGATGTTTGACTTAATTGGCTGGTGCTTAAATGAGAGAATGCAACGTAGCACAGCCCAGCAGCTCGGCATTCCTCATCTCAGCACTTGCAGCTCAGCCCAGGCCTTTGGAGATGCAGAAAGAAGTTACCCCGGGGAAAGTTGTTGGAATCTAGGGGCCTGGAGAGAAGACCAGCAGAGACCATCCTGTGCCTTCCATGTAAGAAAGAACCTCAATGGAAAGTTAGCTGCCTTTCCTCTAAAGAACCAACAAAATAAATCCCCTTTTATTAAAAGCCAATCCATCTCTGGTGTGTTGCATTCCGGTAGATAGCTAACTAGAACAGTACTTTATATGAGGTAAAAGGGAAAGAGAAGAAGTATACTGAAGTTAACTAGTGGAAGAAAAATTAATAATCTGCAAAAATCATGCAAACTGCTTCGTTCCACACTAAGTTTATAGGTAATGCAAAAAATTAGCATTGAAACAAATTTTATTTTTACCATTTTACATTGTTTGAGGCTATAGAAGGGTTTCTTGTGTTTTTTTATTATTATTACAAAGTCATTGATATTAGTGGGTTAATTCCCAAATAGATATGGAATAAATCAAACAAGGTTTTCAAATACGAAAATGAAACTAAGCTTTGATTTACTCTTCATAAGTTAGATTTGTTAATATGCCCAAATTACATTGAAATGGGTAATGAATTAAAATCAATTAAGGATTGTCCACACTTTCATGCTACCTCAGCATCTCAAGGTGTGGTCTGCAGTGACATAAGGGACTTTGCCGCAGCAAAAGATCACTTTGCCCTCGGTGACCGCCCCAACTCCTGCTTAGAGAAGAGAAACAGCTCCTCCCTCTCCTCTCTCATCCCACCTGGGTTCATTGAAAAAGTCGAATACTAACTCACCCGTCTCCACTCTTGCTTGACCAATTGCTAGGTTTAATATTAGTGGGTTAATATTAACCCACTAATATTCCACCACACAATATTATATGGTACAGCCCCCAGGTCCAGTGTAACCTTGTGCTCCCTGCCTGCTCAGTTGAGCTGACACTCCTGACATGTCTCCACCTGTGACCCTGCAAGGTTTATTGCTGCTGTCTTTTCAAGGACCCGTGAGCATTAATAAGCTTCTCATTCAAACATCTCTCCTGTCATTGGTCCTTGCTGCAGCTGACTATATAAACATCCTTACTGCTTACAATGCAAAATGCCAACATTTTTACAATTGTAATTAATTTAAAATATAAAATTGCCCACGACGTGCTCAGAATTTTTAAAAAAAATCATTATTTCCTTGGCACAATATTCACAGAAAAATATTTTTCATTATATGAAAAGCATTTAAGGTAATTTATACATCTAACCCAGCCATTTTATTCTTATAAACTTATTCTCAGCAAATAATAAAGTACAAATAAAATGCCTTAGCACCCAAAATTAATTGTAATGATTATTATTATTTCCCTATCTATGCCTCAAGCTTGCACCATTTCCTTTCTATGTTTCCCTCAAGAATAGTATGAGTTGTGCAGGCCCCCTACACCTTTTTACAGCTGTGCTGTCTCAAATGTATCTACCCCAATCCATTTATTTTCTTTTCCTTAGAGGTAAATCTTTTCTGTTTCCTTGTTTAGATTATTTGTGTAGCTCATAGAAAGTCCTTTAAATGATGGCTTTTGGTTGTCTATGGGCTAATGATATCTAATTTTCACCCTTTTTGCACCTTATGTAACTACCTAGAACCTTAGCTAAGTGGCAAGGTGGAAGAAATTTTAAATGATAGGTCCTTTGGTTTTTAATTTAACTACTCATCTCCTGTATTTTCAGTTTTATTAAGATATATATATTTAGACATAAAAAAGTTAAAAGTATGTGAGCCAAGATACTAGTATTTATTTCTAATGGGTTTGTACTAGCCTTTAAATTTTATTCTGCATTTCTTATATTCTTAGTTTTCTATAATGATTTTATATTTTCTGTAAAATCAAAATATTTAGAATGAGATATTAATAGTGTATATATCTTCAGATAATATCCTTAAAGAAAGATACTAATAAATATCACAACATATATTTTAATAACATCAACAATAATGAATATGCCAGAAAATATTGTTTTTATAGTTGATAAAGTAAAATATAACATCGAAAGTATGCTATTGTATGTCTTAGTTTCTAGGATTACCATTAGAAAGTTCTATAAATTGGATGGCTTAAAACAACAGACGCATATCGTCTCACAGATTTGGAGATTAAAAGCCTGAAATTAAATGGTTGGTAGAGCCATGTTTCATCTGAAACATGTATGAGATAATCCTTTCTTTCTTCTTTTAGCTTCTGGTGTTTGACAGCAATCTGTGGAATTTTTTGGCTTTTACATGAATTATATTCCCTCCTCCAATCCAAATGGAATTTTTACATGTGTTTCCAAATTTCCCCTATAAGAATACTAGTTACATTGAATTTGACGTTATCCTACCACAGTTTGACTTTATTATAACTAAGCATATTTTCAATGACAGTGTTTCTAAAGAAGGTTACATTCATGGAACTGGAGTTTAGGATTTGAACAGGTTTATGGGGAGGACACAATTCACCCCATAACATTATATATATGATTTTTTCATGAAATGCCTGCTTTGCAAAACTATACTAGGTATGTCCCTTATCATTGTTATGCTGTGATATTGTTTTGCTTTTATGGCATTGAAAAAATAGAATGTCTACTTCTATTAAGTTTGGCATTTTAAACTGGTATTTCAATCCTTTAGAAAACATTGAAAAATTTTATTGGATTTATTTACCAAACGTTTTACTGCCTTGTATTGCTTATATCCACCATTACTGCTTTACCAAAACCAACAATAACAAAAAAATAAGAAAATCATAATAGAAAATCTCTTCCTTGGAAAAGCATAGTTTCCAAAAACAACTACCTTGAAATTTTTAAAACCCTTAAAAAAAAATAAAGTTCAACATATATTCCAGCTTCCATCCCATTTGATTGCTAATAATTGTAAATTTGAACTCTAACAATATTTACTTTCAATGATGTGGTTTCATTAAAGTTAAATGTTTCATTGGTAAATCAAGCTCAGATGTTAGGAATGTGCCTCTCTCTTCATTCATTGATGAAGACATGTTTCAGTTTGTATTTTTAATAATATTCATTATAGTTTGATGATGCTTTACTGAACTGATGGATTTGCTATATTACTTAAATCTTAAATTTTAATCCATAAAGGAAATTGAAAAATGACAAGTATATGTATTTCTACTTCATTGATTTGAAAAGTAATGAAAAATATAGTCTACCATATTTCCTCATACAACTGAACGTTTTTGTAAGTTAAATCTAATTCAAAAGGTGACATTACAGGAAGCATTTGTAATGATCAATATTATAGTGAACTGATCCATGAGTGCTCATCCCATTTTTCTAAAACACAGGTACATGATTTCTTGATTTATTGAAGTTTCATACAGCAAGAAGGCAGTTGATGATTTCCTGTCAGAGGATTTGTTTGTCTGTCTGTTTAATTTTCACAGGTTTGTTTTTCCTTTTCTCTATGGTTTATATTGTTGTTTCTCCTACTGGCTTCCATGATGATATTTTGTTCATCCTTGCTTATGATGCCTTGCCTGATTCATTATTCCATTTTGGCTGTTGTGTTTAGAGATTTCTTGAGCATAATTCTCTGAACATGAACCCATGTTTTCAATTCAGTTCCTTCCTGTCATATTGCCTGTCCTCCATGTTGATGTGTTTTTACCCATTATGATTAATACTTTAATTTACCTCAAGTTTTTATTGTTGTAACAAATACTTGCTTTACATGATATTCAAGGGACATTGAGATTTCACTATTTTGTTTCAGTGTGAATAATTGATGAAGCTTTGTTGCTGCTCATCAAATTCAAGGAAGATTCTTGACCAATGCACTAGCTATTACTCTGCTCCCCCAGAGAAGGAAAAGAAGAAATATTTGTTTAAAATTCAACCTGAAATAATTTTAAAGAAATTGGGGGAAATCTCTAGTATCTTATTCAATACAAATTTTTAATTTAAAAGTCTAAGAGACCCAAATTGGAATTTCAATTGATTCATTCATTTATTCACTGGAGGCAGATAACTAACCCTAAAGAGCACTGACCTTTTTTCTTGAAGCACTTAAAGTTTGCTGCATGGGTCAGAAATAAACTAATTATTATTATGCAGTTATGTACATGCAAAATTCAATTTGGTTTCTGCCCATTACTCTGACATGAAATCATTACATTCTTGGATGTGAGTCCTGCAGTTTTTCCTTAGGGAATCAGTAATTCTCTAAACATCTGGTTCTGCACAGCAACTCTGTGGATTTGTATGTGCCATTTCCAAATTCTAGACTGCCCTTTCTTATCTTCACTGACTAATCTAGACTGCCCTTTCTTATCTTCACTGACTAATTTTGCATATTTTACTTTCAGATTCTTACTCAAGTGTCACAAATTAAAGTCCTTCTTTGACATCTCATTCTTTTTGGTAGTCGTTAATCATTTATAGCTTTTGCATAACACTTCTTCTAACTGTTAAATTTATATGCTTTTCTCCTGTAATAATTGAGGACAAGACCATGTATTATATATCTTTGTGTAACTATCACCTAGAACAGCAGAAATGCATGATTCTGCAAAAAGATTTGTTGTAGGAAGGATATTGATAGAAAAGAGAAGGGTGAATAAATTTAGTTTGAGCACTGCTTTTATTTTTCAAGATTTTAACCAGGGATCGTTGTTGAAAGTAATCAAAGAACAATAAGTTTCTGTGATTAAACACACACTCACTCATATTAAATCTCAGTAGGAAGATTTTCTCTCTCTTCCTCTCCGTCTCTTTCTGTCTCAAGAAAATCAAAAGAAAGATTGAGAGAGACTTGCATTTTAAAATAGTACAATTAAGTAGCAGATTTTAAGAAACATTTTAATGAAAATGTCAGATGTGAGTGTAGGTTGTTTCTAGTAGTTGTGGGAATTGGATTCTACAATAAACTCCTTTATTATCATTTATAAAATATACCTTCAACTGAAATTATCATATACTTATTTACTTAGTTTTTAATTTTCCTTGACTATGAAATATTTCTTGTTCCTTAGATTCTGTTAAATAGGAATTTATTCAGTCTATATCAGTAATAAATACACAACATATTTATTTAATGCTGGAAAATATAAATGCATTGGTATGTACGATCACCTCACTTCAGAGAAAAAAATAATTTATTGCTGACAAATGAATTCCAATTTTTTTAAAGCATCAGGCAAATTGCTCACATATGGGATAAAATAGAATTTTATCAATGTTTGGAAAAAAGGCTTATATCTTATTTTTTATTTCCTGGAGAGAAGTACAAAATAAAAACAAGAATTCTCTTTTTATTTCCTTACTCGTAATTATGAAACTCTAGCATTAAAAAAAAATTGTCTTCCATCTAAGCAGTTTTAACTGAAGCTTCACAGAATTCAGTGAAGAATATATCATAATGGCCATTTTTGCTTGTTCACATACAAACAGAAGGGAACTTATATTTTTATGCTCTGAAGAATTGATTGTGTTTTGTAAATGCCATAAGGTAGTGAATCCTTTTTGAAAATAAATACTCTTGTTGTCAGGCTGAATAGGTTTTTCATTTAAATTCAGGACAACATACCAAAAATTTTGTCATAAAAATACAGAGCAATCAATTGAGGTAATATAAGATTTAAGTAATATAGCATTTAAACAATTTAATATCTTCCATTCATTTTAAATTCCAATTTTAGAGAAGACATTCTGGAAAATGCTGACAGAGCCCATAAACACACATGTTCAGAGGAAGGGAATTATCACAGCTATAATGGTCTCATCGAAGATCAAAAAGTAAAATTTCTTTTAAACTTTCAGCTGAAGGTCATAAAAACAAAGTTATATAATCATTGCTGGATGCTACTAATTAATGATATGATGGAAATTGAGACTATTTGCATCCATATAACTTAACTGTCAGAACAGAAACCTGAGACCATCTGTGTCAACATGATTTAATTATTTATTCCAGAAATTTTTTTTTCATGAAGGTAAGGCTGTAAATTGATAAATAGCTTTACTGTTTGTTTGAGGAAATTTCTGCAATCCAATCTGTATGAGCAAATAGCGGTCTTCTTGGACAAGAGATTGCTCATCTAGGCAGATAGTTCATTAGTCAGTTTACTTACCAAGATTAATTTCAAGGTCCTCAGCTCGGAGTATTCCCCAATCCTAAGCACTTAGATCTTATATTGCACCTATTCTGATCATTACTGCCCAGGAAAGACCGACCTTCACACCTGAATCCAGATGCCAACACCATATAAATATTATCTCATCATCAATACCTTCTGAAACATCACCCAGTCAAGATACTGTTCTCCCTTACAGCCAAACATACCTTTAACTTAGATTTTCTTAATCAGCATATTTTTGGTAGTCCTTTGGGGAGCCAATAGTTAATGATCTGGGAGGTTCTATCTCCTCGTTATGGCTCAAGATCCTTAATATAGAAAGAGTGATCTTCTCTGGGATTTCTTGAACCACTTGCTTGGGTAGGAGGATCCCCCTGAATATAATGGTGAAGTGAAACCTGTGGTAGGGTCTGAGATCCAGTCTCTTTTCACTGGCCTTGCAAATGCTGGGTTTGTTTGGCTCCTGGAAATGAGGAAGGCTTTAATGATAGGTACCCTTTGAATATTTATTCATATTTAATCTGTGATTTAAAAATTCCTCACTTTTCGCAGTGTTGATTTTCTTTCTGTCCTTCCTCATCACCTTTTTTATGAATTTGCAAAGTAAAGTTGATTGGAAAAGAAAAGGCAAATTGCAAAAACAACTTTTTTTTTTTTTTTTATCTTTGAGAAAGTGTTCTTTGGAGTGACATCTGCTCTAAATATTCTGCCTGCTGGGAATTGTACATTTATTCAATCTCAATTGAAAAGAGAAAAATACTAGGGGCCCAAGACAAATTGCAACAACAACTTCTTCAACCAACCATTGCCTGCCAGATTGTGTCAAAAAAAAAAAATTCATCTAAACATAAACATTTAATCAATGCATACTCTTGGGTCTTCTGAATGATACTCCACCATTGTCTTGTGGGTGTAGTGGACAGATGATATGTGTTTTGACTTTATACAATACCAGGCCATGATAAGCCATATCTGAAACTGAAAGGGAGAAATGCATACTATAGTAGAACTTGGAATGCAGAAACTGGATGAAACTTCAAATTGTTTCTCTTGGGGGGGAAAATGAGTCTTTGGGTAGAAAGAAGTGTGCAAATGTACCTTTCAGGACTAACTGCGTCTGTCATCTGGAATAGTCACATACACACTATAATCTTAGAAAGTGCACATTGATAATGATAGAATCTCCATTTACTTGTATGGTTCTTTGAAGAGCTACCTCCTTTAGCCAAAAATGCTTGCCCTGAACTGTTATGGAAGCAAAAAAGAAATTACATGTTTGCCTTAGTTGTTTATTATACTCTTTAGATCATTTTGAAACTACAGCTAGCTTTATAATATACTAAACCAAACATGTATATATTTGTTTATGTTGATTTTAAATATACTTTGGAAATAATTACTCCTATCTGATATTTTCTGCTTACTATAAAATGAATACTACAATGGATGTTTTAAACATATTATCTCATTTGATCACTAGAAAAAACTTAGAATGTGGGTAATAATATAACACTGATTTTATAAATAAGATGAAAGGTTACAAACACTTAACTTTTGAAAGAAAGTATATAATTCTTTCTTATTTCCAATTGTATAATGAATCTTATATACCCAGTTAATATTTGTTAACAGTTACTAAGGGACACTCACTATAGTATTTGAGCTTTTTACAGTTCATTCAGAGCCACCACTTGAAATATCAAACTTAAAATTAATCCATCAATTCAACAAATGTCTACCCTGTTGAAGAAAATGTGGCAGGTAGACAAAGATGTCCATGTCTTCATTTCCCAAATCTGTGAAGATGCTGCCTTCATGGCTACAGGGATGGTGCAGATGTCATAGAAGTTAGGACTTTAAGATTCGAGATTATCCTGGATATTCATTGTGGGCTCAATCTAATCCCATGGGACAAAAGGGATAGTCTTTGAAAGATAGATTCAGAGGGAAAAATGATTAAAGAAGGTCAGAGAGATGCAACATTGCCAGCTCCGAAGAGAGAGGAATGATGCCATAAGCCAAGAAATGTGAGACATTTTCAGAAGGTGGGTGTGCTGGCTTGAAATGATGAATGTACCCTAGAAAAGCCATGTATTAATCCTAATCCCATTTTGTAAAGGCAGCCATTTCTTCTAATCCCTATTCAATGCTGTATGTTTGAAATTGTAATCAGATCATGTCCCTGGAGATGTGATTTAATCAAGAGTACTTGTTATATTGGATTAGGTGACGACATGTCTCCACCCATTCAAGTGGGTCTTGACTAGTTTCTGAAGTTCTATAAAAGAGGAAACATTTTTGAGAATGAAAGTGATTCAGAGAAAGCAGAGCAGAATGACATAGCCAAGAGAAGCAGAGTCCACCAGCCAGTGACCTTTGAAGATGAAGAAGGAAAATGCCTCCTGGGTAGCTTCATGAAAAAGGAAACCAGAAGAAGCAGCTAGAAGATGACACTGTGTTCGCCATGTGCCCTTCCAGATGAGAGAGAAACTCTGTGTTTGTCATGTGCCCTTCCACTTGAGAGAGAAACCCTGAACTTCAATCAGCCTTCTTTAACCAAGATATCTTTCCCTGGATGCCTTAGATTGGACGTTTCTATAGACTTGCTTTAACTGGGACATTTTCTCAGCCTTAGAACTATAAACTAGCAACCTATTAAATCCCCCTTTTTAAAAGCCTGGCAGCTAGCAAACTAGAACAGTGGGAAAGGCTAGAAAATGATTTCCCCCTTAGAAACATTAGATAGGAACATAGCTGTGCTAAACCTCGTTTTTAGCCTAGTGAGACTTGTGTCAAATTTCTATCCTACAGAACTGTAAAATAATAAATGTATGTTGTTTTAAGCTATTAAGTTTGTCCTAATTTAGCACAATAACAGTAGGAAAATCATACAATGTTTTGATAATAGAGAAGAAATTAAAGGGCTTAAACTGTAACAGGAAAATCATACAATGTTTTGATAATAGAGAAGAAATTAAAGGGCTTAAACTGTAACAGAAGAACAAACATTAAAAACACTAGGTCTAAACAAAATATTATACTTTCATTTTAGCTGGTGCTATAAAGGGAAAACAGAAAATGTTATAGACAATTTAGTACAGGAATTTAACTTATTCTTACAAAGCAAGTAATGTTATTTGTCAGCACGATTTTAGTTGCAAATATAAAACCTACAATAGCTACGTTAAGTCAAACTTGAGAGTTTTCTGTAAAAGAACTGAAACATCTAAAGTGAAAAAAAGTCACAAAAATTTCAGGCACTAACTGCATCTTGAAAGCAATTTAAAATTTAAAACCAGTCTGAACCTTAGAAATATGTGCCTGATTTAAAAAAAAATAATATGATGTCCTCCAAAATTACTAATCTAATATCTCATCATTTCAATTAAAATCATCTGCAAAAATACTAAATTATTTGGTCACAAACTATAGATAATAATAAGAATTAATTTGAATGCTGTCAGGCTTTCCTGTCACTATCTTTTACATTGTCATGGATCAGATTTCACTTGTCTTTCAATGTCATGGAGCACAGCCTGGATTTAAACCAATGAAGTTGCAAACTGAATAAATGTTGAGAATTGGGAAAAGAAAATCATCACTTAGAAAAGAAAGTTAGTCTTGCTTTATATTTTCTTGGCAGCTGTACTAATATGAAAGCCACTTGCCTCCCTCCTTCGCCTGTATCCTTATGTTTTGATAGTGTTGGCTGCATTGTTTGAGTGATTTTTCTCTCTGAAGTGTCAGAAACGTTTATCCCCTTTTCAGTTTTCTTGTGTACATTCTGGAGTGGCAAGGACTCTTAACCAAAGTGAAAAGGATGTCTGTGTTGCTTGATTTTCTGTGTGATTAAGGTTTGTGATTGTCCTTTTCCCAAGATGATATGTAATTTTCCAGCACAGATTACTTTTCAAAAGATTACATTCTCAGGTTTTACAGAAGGAGATGCCCATTTATTGAAATGTGAACTTGAATTTTTGGAAAAGAAACATCACATTCTTATACTAATCTTATAGTCACTATAAATTGTTATTTTTCAGAGTGAGGCATCTCCCTGTCTAGTTCTCCTGTATAATTGAATCAATACTTTATTCCTTCTATTAACATGAGCAGAAAATAACAGATTATGTGTGTGTGTACTGGCATGTGTGTGTGTGGGGGGGTGGATGATAAATGAATATAATGCTACACCCAAGGAAAGAGCCCATTTGACCACAGAAACAATAATAAATGAATAAATTTATTTTGTTAATATTGAAATACCTTTTCACATTGAACATCTGATAACTCTTAGTTCCCTCACTACACACACACAGGCACAAACATCCATATACACTCTGCAAATGAGTATAAATACTTCTGTAAATACAAACACCACCAAAAAGTTGCTTGCAGTCATGAACTGCTATGTTTGCATGTTTCCTACTCAGCAAAACATAGCAAAAAGTTATGCACCTAGCATTCCACTAGATTATATTCAGTAAAGATCTATTTTTCATCATGCATGTATAGCACCTAAATGAGCACCTAGAGCCCAGTCTGTGCTTAAAAATATGTCTGTTGATTGAATAGTAAATTGATTTGAAGTAATGAAAGCTATTGGGGGTTGGGAGTATAGGACAATCATAATTTCACAAAACATTACCTTCGCTACCAATTTTATACCCTTACCAGTAGAATATTACCAAATATTCTGTTCATCAGGCAAACTGTTCTTAAGGAAAAGCTAATTTTATCAGAACCCATTGCATTAGGAAAGAGTAACACTTTGATCGATTCTTGGCAGGGTCTAAACAGAAAAGTTTAGAGGAAGATTTTTTCAGGCTCTTGGGTGATGGGTTTAAGGTGAGGAACTGATTGAAATTGGACACAATTCATGCCATTGCAGCTTAGAGTTGGGAGACCACAGGAAAGTGAAGATACTGTGGCAAGTCTTGATACCTAAAGTGTTATTGAACAGGTAAGCCATTTGCCCAAGTGAACAGTCTATTGTCTCAGATATATTGTTCTCTAGTCATTTCCTAAGTTCTATGTTAAGGTCATTAATACTTCCTATTTTTTATTTCCTGGGCAAGAGTTTACTTGAAGGAAAAACAAAAACTAAAACTAAATTATTTTGTTTCAAATTTCAGTTCATTCCTTGTTGTCTTTTTCAGTCTGAACTGGGCATTATACTTGGTGTAATGACCTAGGAAGAGCCTATGTTCTTAAACTTAACCCATTCCTGTGGGTGTGGCCCATTGTAAATAAGATCTCAAGATTTTACGTCAGTTAAATTGTGGCCTAGATGAATCAGGTTAGGCTTTAATCCAGATTGTAAACAGTATGATAGTCAGTCCTCCTAAAAAAAAAGATTAAGTATAAAAATCTGTGGGTCCTTTTCTGTGGTCCTTAAGAAATAACAACTTACATCTCATATATTCATCTACTTTATCTAGAGGTCTTTGATGAAAAGTGTCTCATCCCAAAGACCATTTAATTTTGGAATAATTCTAAGAATGCTCTGTTTGAAGTCTCTGGTTAGGATGGTCTTCTTGTGGTTTGAAGATAATCTATACCTGTTTATTTGAAAGATAGGAATCCGGGGATCAATCCCATGGTGTTTTCTTGCTTTGCTAGTTCTCAAAATTGACTGATGTTAACCTTTCCACTGGGGTCTTTCTCTGATGTCTCCCAGAACAGCTGGTATCTATGTCGTGTGCTTATGTAGATGTGAGGAAAGGCTTCACTATCTGTTGGTGATTTGAATGGAAGAATTGCATGAATCCCTTTCAGAATTTGCTTATACATGCAGATGTTAGAATTAGAGGTGATATTCCAAGATGCATGGGTTGACTATTATTGACTCATAAATCACAGATGAACAAGAGAAATGAAAAATACTTGAGGCCATGTAGGCTTGAGGGTCTCTGAAATCTTTGCCAATCCTAGTTTTAGATTTCCACCTATTTTTTCAACCTTTCTTGAAGAGTCAGTTTGATATGCACAGTGCTTTTTCTGATTAAGTAACCAACCTTTACTAAGCCCTTTAATAATGATTCCAGTACAATGAATGCCCCTGTTACTAGGCAGATAGGTTGACATTCCCCAGACTCAAACAAAAAGTTTTCACTCCCTGCTAAAAATAAACGAAATATTACCAGGCCTTAGTCAAAGTCCATTGTCATTGGTAGTTACATGAAATCCACTTGGAATATTTCAAATAATCCCATTTCAATTTTGCCAGAATTAATCTGATATTAGTTGAGACATACAGAAAGATACCCTCAGGGATTTTAACAAAATATTTTTTCCATTATAGATTGAATACAATGATACCATGGCCATTTTGTCCTTCTCCTGATTGTAAAACTGAATAGCTCTTGCTAAGGCATTTGGTTGAACACTAGCTGAATAGAAGATAATGATATTTTGGGGTACAATATATAGTTTTTGGGAAAAATAGTTTAAAATTTCCCAGAGATTAGGAACATATTAAGGAGTGTGGGTCGTAATTGAAATCCCTCCAGATTTCTTGATACTGTTTGCTTTCATTGTTGGTGCTTGAGGAAGGTATTGAAAACTAGAAACAAAAACATTTTGTTGATAACTATCGTACCAGACTTTGTTCTTGAATATGAGTGTATATCTTATAAATTATAAAGACTTTGTTGGATGGAAGTTGTCTTTATTAATATATTTGGTTTATTCATGATTTCTCTTGGAAACCTGAATTTTTCATTAATCCACAGGTTTGGTAAATTAAAGAGTTATCAAAATAGTTTTGTGCTAATTATTCTTTAGAGCATGCCAAGAAAAATAAAATTATCTCTATCAATGATCATTATGAAAGTTTTTTTTTGCTAAAATGATTAAATAGCAGATAAAATGAAAGCTTTTATATTGTGTTTAAATACAAAATTTTTAGATCTTTTTATCAACATATATATGGACCACTGCATATATTATATTGACTTTAACATCTTAATAAATTACAACATTTTCTTTAAGAAACAATAATATCCCTTACCTTCTATACATATTCACATTTCTCTTGAATTGCAGCAATTATAGTCTCAGTCATTTATTTTCACACTTTAGTGAAAGTATCCTATTGTTTTCTCAAGAGAAAGCTAGAAGAAAGCAAACTAAGAACAAGCACCCTGGGTTTGATTAAGGAAAAACAACCAGAATAATAACTTGAAAAAGAGAACCTTGCTAGATGAAGAGGATTTAGGCAGTAAATAAAAGTGAGGTGTGAAGGATGATTTGGGTAGAGGAAACAGGAAACAGCAAATCTCAGCTTGGTGGGAAAATTGTGGTTTGAGCTTGGAATAAGGGGCAGGGAATCATGAGGGAGGACTGAGATGTTTCAATATATTATGAACAAAATTTGTTTGCTGTCAGAATGTGTTAATGATGGATCAGGGAAATTCATGAGTGACCTCCAGATTTCTGTCCTGACTATTAGGGTGGAAGGTAATGGTATAAACCGAGATGGGGAAGAATAGGGAAAGTATAGACTAGGGGAACAGAGTGGAAAAGGATGAGAACAATTTTGACATAGCAATGGCATTACACAGGTCCAGAATCTGAGATTCACAGATGCTAATTACCTCTTTACTATTCTACAGTTAATAACCAGTGGGGGTGGGACTCAAGCAGAAATGTCTCTGAATCCCAGAACTCAGACTAAAGTGAGACCTGAGAAATATTAAGGTTTTAAATAAACAGAGAGGAAGAAAAGTCAGATTTTTTGAAAGGGAAATTATATGAGAAAAAGTTAAAGGACAGAAAATCTGTTTATATACAGTGAATATTTGCTTTAGGGATCTTACGGAAAATCGTTTAAAGCAAAATGTTTGGAAATCTGGGTTGTACCTAGATAATAGGATATTTGGCTATTACCAACGAAGATGAATATTTCATAGTAATAAATATTTATGGTAAAAATAAACATAAAGAGAAACAATTATACATCAATCAGGCATCTGTAACTATTGTTCACATAGTAGTCTGACATTAAGTTTGTCAACAAAAATGTCTTCCTGCTTCCAGCTAGGTAAGAAATAAAAAAGATGTGTGTGTGGTAAAATAGGCAATGATCATGCATTAGCTATTAGATCTATCACAAATTTCTGAGCATCTCTATTAAAGTACAATGTGCTGATTAGTATATAAAAGATCTCTAATTCATAAGCATTTGACATTTTTTGAGACTTAAAGCTACATATACTTATAGAGTGCAGGAAGATATATAATCTTTATTTTCTTTGAAATGATGAAACTGAAATTAAAAAATTCAATATCATAAAATAATATAAGAGACTATATTAACTCTCTAGATTTAATATTACATACTTATATGAAAGAGAATTTTTCGAATCACTCAAGCAGCATTTTTTTTTTTTTTTTTTTTTTTGGTGCATAGTCCGGGAATCGAACCCAGGTGTCCCGCATGGAAGGCGAGCATTCTACCACTGAACCACTCATGCACCCGCAGCATATTTTTTAAGCAAAGTATTCTTTTGGCTTGTTCTTCCTTTTCCTAATCAAAGGACACTGAAAGATATTCTACATAATAAATGTATAGCAGTTACAAATTTGTTTTTTTAAGAAATGGCACAACCTTCCAAAAAATCCAGTAATTGTCTTAGGGATTTAAGAAACAACACAAGCATTTTGAAAATTCAAAAAGGAAAAAAAAACATATAGTAATTACAGTGGAAGGAAGGGGTAAAAATGATGTTAGCAGTTCCAATATATACTGACATCAAATTGCAAGTTAAGCATTAATTTTACAGATGAAAAAAACCTTAGGCCAGGAAGATTAAATGCTTTACAGTGTATGATACCATAAAAGTAAATATGAAAGGTGGAATTAATATCAGCTTTACACAACTCAAAAACACTGTCTTCCCACTATAACTGTTTTTGTTTTAGAAAAATGAACTAATTGAACACATATTAGAAAACACCACATCCAGGAATGAAAATAAAATTAAATGAGTGAATTTGTGGGTTAAAACTCTGAAATTTTCATGGAAATGTAATTTGATGAAAATGTATGAAAGTACAAAAAAAAAACCCACAGGTATTATTAATCAGTCAAAGTGAAGTTTTGCTGCAGAAATAAAGGACCCCCAATTTTAGTGGTTTGTAACAAAACAGTCCCATTATAGGTCAGCTGAAACACTGATCCCATTTCCTGTTCTTTCCTGGACTCATTAAAGGAGAATCTTTTCTGGTCTGTTGCAGGCACTGTGAAAAAAAATGAAGAAGAAAGAATGGCAGTTCATGTGTTAGCCCTTAAAACCTCTGATTCTTCTAGCTCCAGCAAATCACCTGGTCAAGCCCGATAATCAGTGTGTTCAGGATGTAATGAGTTTTTAGAGAGGGACAGCAAATATTTGTCAACAACTTACAAATGTGTTGTTTGTATAAGAATATGGGCAATGCTGCATTTGTTCAATAAACATAAAATTGTGTGCCAGATATGTGAAAAGCACAATGCCGGGCAGTGCCTACAGATAAAATGAGACAGACCTGGATCCTGCATTAATCGGTAAATACCCAACAAGGCAGCAGAGTGCAGTACATTAGATTATCTGGGACTCCCGTGAGAAGGGCTCTTTGCATAGGGAACTTCTGAGCTCTAAAGGCCATTCATTTGAAGAGTGACTATTTCAGGTGGTAGGAAAAGCCCCGTCAACAGGTCTAGGACTTTTCATTCCTCTGAATATAGTCTGTTTACAGTACGACTTCTTTGCCTCAACCATTGAGCAATACTTTATTCCTGAGCATAGTATCAGGGAAGCCAAAACAATGCCTGGCCACCTTTATGAAAACTACCCACTATTTCTAAATTACCAAGTCCTGCCAGTGATTTAAGAATGAAAAGATGGAAAGTTTTAAAACCCAGCATGATTATACAAGATACGTGAAGTACTGTCTCTTGGGATGAGAATCTAAGGGGAAAAAAAAAAAAAACATTATTGAGACTATTTTTCTGAATGTTTTTAACCTTTCAAATAAGTGTTCTGGCCCACTAGGATAAGCACCACCCTTTTCTTCGCATGACCTTTCAGTTGTATCTTTATAGTGAAATAAAAAGGGTCCACCTTATCTGAAAGATGCCGCTAGTGACACTGACTGACAGCCAGTTGAGAATGGCAGACAGCCAATAAATCTTTCACAACTCTGTGACATTCAGTGCGGCTTTAAAAATGTACCCTTACCCCCTTCACACAATGCACTTCAATGTCAAAGAGTATGTTCTATGTAAACTAATACATCAACCTGAAAATTGGAATCTGCAATGAAGCTGATTGATTTGGTTACAATCTTTTAGAACTTAACAGTAAACTTGTTGCCAGATGTACATACACCTTAGATGTGCTGCACAAACCCTTGAAGCTATCAGTATCAAAGGAATATTTTAATCCTGATTTATGTGTACAGAAGTTTATGAAACTCCCTTCAAAAGCTTATAATGCTAGGTATTGATTAGAGAAGGAAGCATAAAAAATTCAAAAAGTAAAAATGAGAATAAACAAACAAGCAATTTATACTTAACAGAATCAGAAAACTACTCAGTGATAGACATGGCTCCTTCAAGGAGTGATTTTTACCCAGCTGCTGGGAGAACTGCCATTCACGGGAGAGTCTTTAGCCATCAGCCTTTTTCAAGTGTTGTCTCAGTTGTAAGATTTATCCTGTTCCTGATAGTCAAACACTGTCAGAGATGGGAATATCAAAGTCCTCTCATTTAGGACCAACCTGGGATGATTCTGACAAGCCCTTTCAGTTCCAGAGCAATCCATGGCTCATGTTCTTCCCTTCCTCAACCCTGCTTCTATAGGCGATGTTCCCACAAGTGCTACTTAAAACTCCCAAACATCAATTCTGTCTTCAGAGTCTGAAACACACTTGTAGTGTGTTAAATATAGAGACAACCATGTGAATTTTATTCTGAGAAATACTTTAAAAACTCAGTATAAGATAATGGTAATTATTTATTGTTTATATAGATATCTGAGAAGAGGGAAATCAAGATTAAAAGGAATTATAAATTGTTAAATTATTCTTCCCATATTTAGCAAATGCACAAATTACATATGCACTGTTTCCCTTTCTCAGAACAAAATATTGCAATGTTATATGGTTGGTTGTTGTGTTTTCTGAACTCGCTTGCAGTTTTTAGTGGATCTCATATAGGAAGTGATTTCACATACTTGGGAATGTCAGGACTTGGGTGGAATAGTGAAGGACTACAATGGGCATAAAAAGGATGATCATCACTTCTGCCTTTGATGAGTGATGCTATTGTAACTGTTGGACATCTCCAGATTCTAGACTATATTCTTCCATTTTCTATCAATTTTGGAATGAATAACTCTATGTATTACCTTAAAAACAAAGCACCCATAATCTATACTGATTTATTATGTCTTTCAGGATCTATTTAAAATCAAATTGCAGGGGTGCACGGGTAATTCAGTGGTAGAATTCTCGCCTGTCACGCGGGAGACCAAGGTTCGTTTCTTGGTCCATGAACTTCCCAAAAAATAAACAAACAAGCAAGCAAACAAATAAACAAAAAGACAAGTGGTGCTGCAATAAGGGATACTCACATGGAAAAAAGAATGAAATGTGCCACCACCATACATCATACAAAAAAAAAAATCAAATTGCATCGTAAAGCAATAAACCTATACTGTAAGCCACATGCTCTGTGTAGTAAATATGGTTATTTATAGGGCTATGACATGTAAAGGAAGTACAGCTAAATTGTTTAAATAAATAGAACTAGAGGTGAGAATTGTCAGTTATCTCCCTCCCTCAAGCACTGACCGACCAGTTTTTATTTAATTCTCCTTAATACCCATGGCCAATACCTTATGCATTTATATTTTTTGCATTCTTCCCAAATAGAATTTAAGCTCCACAAGGGCAGGTATTCTTGTCAATTAGTTAATTCTTATTCATAATGCATCCTTGTGTCTAGAACCTTTCCAGGTATATAGTAGGAATGTGATTATTTTTTGTTGAAAGAATGATGATTGTTTTCAACAGAAGTCAAAATTGTAGCCCAAGTGGAGGGAATCCAAACCTATACCTGATCCTGAATAAACATCTTATTTATGACTCTGCTTCTATCAAAACAGAATAAACTAACAACTATGGTAAAGTCTTTATGAAGTACTTTTCAATCTATAGGCTTTCTTCTCCTCAAATGGAAGTTTAAAAAAAAAATAGTGACAGTAGTTGAAAGTTTTTTCAACATGATATATTATGCATTTGAAAGTTACTGGCCATGTGATTGCTGGCATTTGTGAGTATATAGCATATGGGGTGGGAAAGAGGGTAATGAAATCCTGTCCTCCATGTACCCTCCTCCCTGTAACATAATTTATAATATTGATTTTCCACTCTCTGTTCCCAAGGTAAAATTTTGCAGCATGAATTTGTGAAGCCTTGTATATAAGGAAGGGAATTTAATACTCTAAGCAGAAACAAGAGGTGACTTCATTTTGATTTTCGATTTAGAGTTTATATTCTAATTAAAGAAAATGCACATAAATCTAGAGATAATCATGGATAATAAACATGTATGATTACCACTATCAGTGGATATTACAGCAGCAGCTTGAAACACAAAAGAAATTAAGAAGGATCATCAGCATTATGCAAATAATATCTTTAAGAATTCTAGTGATAGTGAAATTATTAAAATAATTCAATACATACACAGCACATATTCATTTGGTCACTTAGAGAAAGTATTCAAAATATTTCTGTGTGCAAAACATTTTCATAATGGTCTTGTTTAATTGAAATTATTTAGAATAGTAGAGTACAAAATTACATTGCAGAACACAATTATTTTCTCTTTAGAAAACACATACTAAATTGAAATTATCAGTGTTTTTTTCATAAACATAAGTTTTAGAGGAGTTGCTTGATTCTGTTAATAAGAGTAACTTTTTCTTAAGGTAAACATTGTATATTAATTATTTATTAACACAGAAAGCAAACTTACAGTGTAAGGAGAGGAGATGTGAATATCATAGACATCTCACTCTTCAAGACTTTTAGAGAAATTCATAGAAATTCTTATTTATGATCAGTATATACATACTTCTGCTAGCCCAAGAGTTAAAAGAACAGTTATTTGCAAAAATCCCTTATTTCTCACTGGAAAGCCTTTCTATGTGCTCTGAATTAGTTACATTGGATTTAAAATTTGGGTCTAGATGGAGGTTAGGTGGAACTCAATGAGAAAACGAGGCCATAATGCATGAGAAAAGATAATGTGTTACTCACAGATCCTAGGGAGAAAGGAGTACAGTGCAGGGTCAGTGGGGAGCACGACTAGTTCCTTTGGCTAAACAGCTGGAGGGGAGCACACAAGCAGAGCAAGAGGGACTGTGAGCTCATGCCTTTATTGCGTTACAGAAATAAAGCTTGGATTTCCGACAAGAGTCAAGGACTGAGTTTAAAACATATACGTGTGAGAAAGGAAAGGCATTGAATGTCTGAGGGCTGTCAGGATAGTGAATTTATCGTTTGACACCAGCTCTGGGTTTTGGGTGAGATGTGTGGGCAGTGGCCACAGATGGTTTTGTCTCTGCTGGAGCTTATGCCACAGGGATGGACATCTGCTTATTTAGGCCAAAGGTCAGTGTTGAGGCAAGAGGCTTTGCCAAATTACGATAGATGTTAAGACAGCAAAAACAGATTTTGCTAGTTATAACATCAAGAATAATCCTCACTGTTACTCCTATGCCCTCATGCATTCATTGCATGGGAGAACTAGACAGGGAAAGGAATTACTTATACAATTAGTGAGTTTTCTGGAAACAAAGTCTGGGCCTGCAAGCCTCAATTATTCCCTTTCTTTATCTTCTGAAGAGCAGTTACCATGGTCTGGATTCCGCAATGCACTGTAATGAGAGTATACGCTAGTCTTTTGATGTAACACTGAAGCTACCTAGGAAACTGCATTGGGATGCATAGGAATGGCCCACATGACCAGTCTCAGCCACTGTTTAAAGCAAAAGGTAATCAAGCTGACATGTTGACCTTTATCCATTCAACTGCTTCTACTTCTATAGTTCTATTGAGTCTATAATTGAATGAAGCAGCAAGTTTCTATATAATATTGTTTTAGTTTGCTAGCTGCCAGAATGCAATATACTAGAAATGGAAAGGCTTTTTAAAAGGGGAATTTATTAAGTTGCTGGTTTACAGGTCTAAGGCCATGAAAATGTCCCAGTTAAAGCAAGTCTATAAAAATGTCCAAATTAAGGGACCAACTGGAGGTTGCCTTCACTCAAGAAAGGCGAATGAAGTTCAGGGTTTCTCTCTCAAATGGAAGGGCCCATGGTGAACATGGCAATGTCTGCTATCTTCTTCTCCAGGCTTCTTGTTTCATGAAGCTTCCCAGAGGATGTTATTCCTCTTCACCCCCAAAGGTTTCTGGCTGCATGGGCTCTCATGGTTCTTGTGGCTCTCTTGTGGCTCTGTCCTGGCACTCTCATCCTTCTGAAGTTTTCTCCAAAGCGTTCCCTCTTTTAAAGAATTCCAGCAAAGTAATCAAGACCCACCTGGAATGGGTGGGGTCACATCTCCATCTAATCAAAAGTCAATACCCACAATTGGGTGTGTCACAGCTCCATGGAGATAAATTTCCAATCTACATTATTGAATCAGGATTAAAGAAATAGCTACTCCCACAAGATTGGATCAGGATTAAAGCATGGCTTTTCTAGGGTACATAATCCTTTCAAACCAGCACAAATATCAGGGCCTCAAACACTAAAATGCAATAAAAACACCACATAAATACATTATTGCATCCATAGGCTCATATTATAATATTACCTTTTTAAATTTTTCATTCATTTGTTAACTAGATTATCTTCAGATTTGTAATATTCATACTATCATTTGAATATCCTGAGGACATGGGTTACTAAACATTTAAATTCATGTTTCTAAGCATAGTCATGTTGTATGTACTATTATTTATTTTATATTTTTACACACACACACAAACACTATTTTGAAGAACTGGTTCAGAAAATCGTGGGTATAGACAAGTCCAAGATCTGTAGAACAAACAGATAGACAGGAAACTGTAAGAGATTGACACTTGCATTTTCGAATCTCAAATCCATAAGGCAGGTTGGCAGCCTGGAAAATCAGGTAGGATTTTATGTTGTAGTCTTGAGGCAGAATACCTTGTCTGGAAAGTCTAGTGTTTGCACTTAAGGCCTTTAACTGATAAGATGAGGCTCACCCATATTATCAGTATAATTTCCTTCAGATTATTGTAGATATTAATTACATATATCAAACACCTTCAAAACAACGTCTAGAGTATTATTTGCCTAAACAACTGAGTATCATAGCCTAGCCAAGTTGATACAAAATTCATCCTCGCATACTACCCTTTATCAGCTTGGCACCTATATACATCCCCTTAAGCAATATTAATCTTCAAATAAAAACAATGTCATTTTTCTACTAACATAATTCAGCTCTCTATGTATAACCAAAGAAGCACAAGAAGATGCAATGTCCTTGAATGCTGTCCACATTTCTCTTTGATATTCTGTAATTTATATACTCTTAATTCCTGAAGATTCTGGGCCATTCTTGTAATTTTCTATTAATTTAAATCACCGAGCATGGCAGTACTGAGTGATGCCCTAAGGAAGATCCTGTATTCCAGAAAAACTGTTCCTTTCATTCATTGCATAGTCTCAGTTCAATTTCCATTTGGCAATCATAATCAATCACCCCAACTGGAACAGTAATTTTTTCTTTGCCTGTTGATTCAGAAGCATGAGGTGTCCAAAGTAGCTGGGTCAGAGTCATAATTACCAGTTTAGAGGAATAATTGTGCTGTCTAGTGGAAGTATTCCTCCCTTTGGAACTATTAGCTCTAAACCAGAAGAACCTAAGGTCACAGTGATAGGAAGCAACAATTTTCCTAGTGGATCACTAACATGAGTGGTGCCAATCCCATGTTATCCATTAATTCTTGGCACATGAATCCTGGATATGGGAGAAACACCTAGTTGATGGTGGAGTTTTACTGTACATGCCCAGATTTATGGCTTGGTTGGCCAGAAGATACCCAGTTCACAATAGGCAACTCAGGTCTTAGGGTAATTAAGTGGTCAGTGGTTAACTGCACAGTCTCTACAAAGGTCTGGTAGCAAGCAAAAAGCTATTTCTCAAAATGACAGTAATTATACAGAGGTTGGCCACACTTTGTTCCAAATTCCTAAGGCCTGTATTATGATTTCCCTACAGGGACTTGCCAAAGGCTACAAAGCTGTTTGCCACTGACCCTTCAAGCACCATTAGATCTGTTGCTCATAAGGCCCACATGGCAGAGAAGTTTGCACTGAAGTCTGGGCCTGTTTCAGAACCTTCTTTTGTTTTATTCCTCATATAATACTAGCAGTTTTTCAGCATATCTGTAGATATAACAGATCAGCACACCCAAATGAGGAATATTATGCTTTCAAAAATCCAAAGAGGCACATTTAGTATCATGTCTCTTTTTTGGTTGTAGAAGAAGTCAGAGGTAACAATTTATCCTTCATCTTGAAAATGATGTCTTGACACTCCCCACACCATTGGGTGCCTAGAAATTTCACTGAGATGGAAGGCCATTGAATTTTTGCTGGTTTTATTTCCCAATCTCTGCAGATCAATTTGGTAGTTGCCCCTTATTTCCAATCAGCACAATATCATCCATTTAATGGACTAGTCCTATAGAGGAGAAGAGCAATCAAATTCCCTTGGACTAGATTATGGCATAGAGGTGGAGCATTGATACACCCCTGAGGTAGGACAGTAAAGATATATTGTTGGCCTTGCCAGTTGAAAGCAAAGTGCTTCTAGTATTCCTTCTTAACAGTTATTGATGAAAATAGTACTTCCCAGGGAATATGTTAATTTGCTCAAGCAAATACACCACATCATGAATAGCAGCTGCAACAGAAGACACCACGTGATTAAGTTTATGATAAACTAAGGTCATTCTCCAAGTTATCTGTTTTCTACATAGGCCCAATAAGAGAGTTGAATGCAGGTGTTTTGGAATTACCACCCCTACATTCTCCAAGTCCTTGATGTGGCACTAGCCACTGTAATTCCTCCAGGAATGCATTGTTGCCTTTGGTTTACTATTTTCCTAGGTTGAGCAGTTCTAGTGGTTTCCATTTGGCCTTTTGTACCATGATGAACCTTGTTTCACAAGTCAGAGAACCAGTGTAGGGACTCTCCAGTTGTTGTAGATGTCTATTCCAATTATGCATTCCAAAACTGGGAGTGGGAGTGGGAGTAGGGTTTGTTGGAGCATGCACCAGACCCACTATGAGATGGATCTAATCTAAAGCTCCATGTATCAACTGACCTCCATAAACCCCTCTTCTGAATTGGACCACAGTGATATTTTTGGTCTGCTGGAATTATTTTCTTTTTCTCAGTGCATAGTCTCCCAGATAAAGGTCCATCATTCATCCTTTTTTCCAGTGGAGCAGAGACTTCTCTTAAGAGAACAAAACCTCCCCTTTATTCAAGGTGTTATGACTTTTTAAATTGCCTTATGTGGTCATCTGGAGCTGGATGTAACCCAGAAAAACATATTCTTAAGGTTAATGGATTCCTTTGGGTACGGACCCTTTGTAAGTAGGACCTCTTGACCAGGCTACTATGGTTAAAGTGTGATACACCTAATTTAGGATGGAACTTAATCTTATTAATGGAGTCCTTTATAAACATAATAAATACAGAGAGAGAGAGAGAGAGAGAGAGAGAGAGAGAGAGAGAGAGAGAGAGAGACAGAATGCTATGGAAGAAAGACACTTACAGTGAAACCCAGAGGAGAAGTGGGAGACCAGCAGAGGTCACCATGTGCCTTACCATGTGGGAAGAAAGCATTGCTTTAATGATGCCTGATTTGGATATTTTCTTAGCCTTAAACCATAAGCTAATAAATTCCCATTGTTTAAGACAATACATTTCAGGGTATCTGCTTTAAGCAGCCTAAGAAACTAAGACAACTCAAGTCTGGAAATTGACTGAAGTGTAACAATTCTCTGTTTTGGTGATTCAAGTTCAACTTCCAGTCACTTAACTTAAAATTCCTCCATTTATATAAATCAAGTAAGAATTTTGTAGTCCGTGCATCTATATCTCTTCTTGAGACTCTAAAATCAATGCCATAGATCTTTACAAGTCAGACTATTCTGATTTCTGTTTAGGATCTGTTGTCCATTACAGTAAGAATGTCCAAATTATCTTTAGCAATTAATTTTTTCACTTGGTCCAGCCATTCTCAGGTCCAATTGTCATCATTGTATTTGAAGATACTAATTCAGTATCACCTTTCTCCTCTATAATTTCTTGCCTGCAAAGAAGAGTGACAAAAGAGTACTGCAAAGATGATGGGCCTCCACTTACAAATTTATTTTTTATAGTCTTGGTGAAAAGTATGTCCTCAGACATTCCTGGGGGAAGTGAACTAATCTTATATGATAAATATGTTCTAACATTCCAGTCTCTCAAGTCTTTGGTTATGCTATTCTGCTTTGTACCAAGGAAGTTCTAGCATTTTAACGTTATTTAGTTTTTTGGTCTTTTTTTAGGCAACCAAAAAACAAATTGTCAGAGTCCTTTCTAATCCCTCAAGCTACAACACTGAATCCAGAATTTCTCCTTAGTCTGCTTTATCAATAAATTCACCCTGATCCATTTTGATCCCATCTTCCCACACACTCAAAATCCATTCTAGTGCATAATTTTCAGGTTTCTGACTATATAAATCAGAAAATATTTTTGGAGTATAGCAAACTTCCTCATATGCCACACATTATACCTCACTTTTCAAGACCTGCTGGGACTTAAAATTCTAGTCATATGTCTAGAAACAAATATGAGTGTGTGTTTTGTGTTCCCTGAGGAGGTTCAGCAGTGTCTTTTAAGGCAACTACCTCAGAGGACACCATTATACTTTTCTCAGGCAAAGCAGAGTTAGGGAAGGAAGGGCTGTTTCCTTAGACAGAGAAGTAAGAACTGCCTCTACTGGCCAAGAAGACAAAGTAGATTTTAGGGTTTCAATGCCCATACTTCATCAGGCTCTGACCACAGGTCTCCATTCCAATTTTTAGGATCCCCTTCCTTCCTAATCATTCCCCTCATTTGAATAGCAGACACCCTCTGGCGTTGGGAATATAATTGCCTTTATTTAAGTGACTTAGAAGATATGACTTGGGTTTGATTTTCAAAAAAATCTCAGCTTTGTGGATACAGAGGGTAAGGGTTTCTTTAAAGGCCAACATAGAAATTTTCTCATCATTTATGCAGTGATTTAGCCAAGAATTTGAAGCCCTGAGTTCATCCTTTACATTCCCAACTTTCTTTAGCTCAGTGAGGAGCAAGCAGTCAATCTCATTATATTCATTTGTTACAGAGAAAAATGTTCTAAGGTGTCAATTCACTGCCATCCAGAATCTTGACTTTTATAAGTATTTGATTAGGAGTAGCTGTGGTAGGAGACAGTCCTAACTCAGCTTGCTACATTTCCTGTACCCATAAATACATCCTGTGCTCAGGACCAGATTTGTCAGCCTGGAATGATAAAATACATGACCCTAGTAAAATAAGGAGACTGCTGATATGTTCCTTCCCTTACTGTCCTGAAATCATGTAAGTATTCACTGAATACAGTCTGATTCTGGTGGGCATGTTTCACAGCATTCTGCTCGCATTCCAGTCCTATATCTCCCTGGTGGAGAGGGAGCAGGGTTCCTCTGCTCTGACAACAGGGCACATGAGAGGGGTGCCTTATACAGAACATCTCACTGCATCTATCAGGAATTGAGACCTGTTGGCAATGGAGAATTGATACGTACAAGTGAAGCTGCGCTTGCTCTGTCTCTTCTCTAAGTGATTAAAATGTCTTTCCATCAGAGTTTGCATGATTTGCACTGTTGTTGACAAATGGGACATCTGTATTACAGTGGGTTGATATATCTATAGATATACCACCTCCTTTCCAAGAGTTTGGACACCCTGTGGCATGATGGAGGCTTAAGCAACTCAGTTAAGTTGGTCCAGGGTGGTGTGGACTCCCTGGGGGTTAAGAGTCTGAGGTGTTGGCCTCCATTTGGCCATGTGGGGACAAGTGTGGTATAAGCAGTCTCCCTGTGATTAGGGATGACTTGGTGCTGTGGATAAGCATGAAGCTGAGGGAATTGGATTTCAGGAAGAATAAAGAAACTATCTTGACTCCTCATTGCCTGTTTCCTCCCTTACCACCCACTGATCCCTACAGTGTTTCAAGGGTTGCAAATTATTCCAGAGGAGAGTGTGGCGCCCCCATGAAGTGATCTTCACCTTGTCTGGCCTGTTTGAAGACCCCAGGTTAGACCAGATTTCACTCAAAGTAGAGCTACTCAATGTAGGACTATCAAACTGTTTAAAATGATTTTTTTTTTCCTGAGAGTGAAACATGGAAGATAGATATGGACAGAAACCAAGTGAGGTTCATGTGACTTGGTTGGTGCCTCTGTTTGATGAGGGGCTATTGCAAGTTTAGATGCCAAGGGACTGAATGAAGTAGCCTGGGGAAGTTAACTACTGACCTTCTGCTACAATGCATTTTTGCATGCATTGAATAGGACAAATGGCGAGATAGATATAGACAAGCCCATGCTGCTTCAGTCTGGGTCATTTGGAACATAAGAGTGGTTTTCCCAACTGCAGGCTACCTAAACAGTAAAACTTCATGAGAAATTGTTCAAGGGATGATAATTATCCTGTGGATGAAGGCAATGGGCCCTTGGCTATAGAGCCCTGGCCATGTGCAGATCATGGATATAAGGTTCCTGTCTTGGATGGCATCGAAGGCATTAATGAGATAGGGACTTCCCAAATGAAATAATCCTCCCCACACACATACCTAGTCTCTTCTGATGTCTTCTGGACTGATGGTGGTGGCAGTGATAGAAAAGCCTCACCTTCAGGTCTCACTTAGGGGTAGAAATATCAGTGAGGTTTCAGTCATCTTCATTGAGACATGCTCAGAGGGATGGGAACAAAACAATGGGAAACTACCCTGCTTCTAAGGTCACAAAGAGAAAGACAACGGAAGAGGCTGATGGTTACTAAATGTGGCTTGGATTACTAAAGCAAGAAGTAGAGAAAAAGGACAGTGATGGGATTCCTTTGGAAGAACTCCACTAATGCTATTGGGTAGAAGGAATTCCCTCTAAATTTGGGGTTAAGGCTTTGGCAATCCACAAAGGAACAAGAGGAAGAGGGCTCTCAGGAGTTAGAATGTGGCATCACTGCCTTGCCGCCCAAGACCCTGAGGGAGAGGGGGAGACAACAGATGATAAGGCCTCACTGTTCCCAGACCAGGACATTGAGGAAGAGAATTCCAACCAGGTGCCTGAGGCATCAGATAAGGAGGATGGTCCCTCTCACTTGTAGCCTGATTTTACTCTCTTTAAGAAGAAAGATTATTCCCTCGGAGCAGGGCCAAGTTCTCTGGAGACCTGAAACTATATGCTCTCATTTGGGTGGAAAAGGAAAAGGTTGGATGCAGATCTCCATACAGTTCTTAGATACAGTGCCTAAGTGGCAGTAATCCCAGGCCCCCACAGGGGCAAGGACACATTGATGGCCTTGGGTTATTTTGGAGAGGATGTGAGGACCCCCATGACAGGCAAGTGCAAATGTACTTGGTGGGACCATTTGGGCCATTTCAGTAACCAGCGAACATTTTCACTACTGGGTACATTACACGGGAATGTTATTTTGGGTGTTTGCCATAAAGAACCCCATTGTCTCCCAAGGGAGTATGTCCCTTTCCTTACCACAAATTTGAGGCAAAACCATGGGTTGTATTCACTCCTGCCTACCACTGGAGTCACCAAGCCTTGCTGGATTTTTCCACAAAAGTAGTATTACCCCCAAGAAGGGAAAATGACATTACTTTGTAGGTCTAGGTCTTTCTGTAGACAAGTGTACAGAGAAATACCCTATCACAGTTTAAAAGCCCAGTCTGGCTGGTAAAAAAAGGCCTCAGGAGTTTGCAGGCTGAAGATAGGTTACAGAAGATTAAAAGTTCAGGTGGTACCTGTCACTTAGGCAGTGACACCTCACATAAGGGCCAGGTATACTGACTATTTTACTACTGAACCCCATGTGACTAGAACTGCCCATCCTCATGTTTGTATTCATTAATCCTATTTTTAAAGAAGGCAGACTCTACAAATCTCTATCATTTAAAGGAACTGGGCCTCAGAGAGTCAGCCTACTCCATGAACCAATAGCTGTTTTGCCAGAGTTGGTGGTACACCCACAAGGTCTGTTCTTATGCCTCCCTTAGCTAAATGGGCTGCAGGGTCCAAAGATGTTCCAGCTGATGGTAGGGCATTTGTGGTAGTTTGACCCCAGAAAAACATATCCTTAAATATAATTCATTTCTGTGGGTGTGGACCCCTTGTAAGTAGGATCTTTTGATGAGGCTACTTCAGTTAAGTTTTGGCCCCCTCATTCAGAGAGGGACTTAATCCTCTTACTTCAGTCATTTATACATGAAATGAATACAGAGAGAGAGAGAAAAAAAACCCACAGAAGCAAGAAACTGGAAACAATGAAACCCAGAAGAGAGGATAAAGGACAGCATATACGACCATGTTCTTGTTCTTTGCCACATGACAGAGGAGACAAGGATCTCTAGCAACCTTTCTTAAGCCTTGATGATGCCTTGATTTGGGCATTTTCATGGCCTCAAACTTCAAGCTAATAAATGTCCATTGTTTAAGTAACTCATTTCATGGTATCTGCTTTGAGAAGCCTAAGAAACTAAAAGAGTTTTCTATATAGATGAATCTACAAAATTCAAGACTAATAGAATCCACTGGGCTTCTGCAGCCATCCATCCCAAGGATACCCACTGAGAATGGATGAAGGTGTTCTGACCAATGAACTCAGCTACCTGCAGTGATGATGGATGTGTAGGCCATTCCACCCACAGCTTTTTGCTACCTACCTGCAGTCTTATGGACTGCTGTAAATGGGCTAGCCATATGGTCTGGCAACTGGCAAATCAATTATTAAAGGCTTTCTTGTATAGGGACAGGGCTTGTTTTACAAGTTGGTAAGAAGATCTATTTGTCACCCATAATGATGCCTTAGCAAAGGGCTTTTATAAGCAGAAACTGAATGGAATTCCCATTCCACTCAGTAGGTCCTCATGTTTATCCAATGCATCCACCATAAAATGAGACACAGAATCCCACTTTAGATACAAGAGTGAGCCATATTACAAGGACTCATGTAAAGGAAATTGAAGCTAAAGAGACAGTACAGTCGTGTGATTCCTGCCAATAAGCCATGGCCATGCAAGATGGTGAGATAGGCCACATCGACCAGTGCATAGGCCTCACAGGAGTGTGGCAGCTTGATCTCATAAAACCATGGTGTCCTAGTCATAGTTGCTGGTGGTGTCTCACTGCCTAACCATACACTCTGCATATGGGACAGAAAATCCCATGCACAAAGTGGATACCAAGACCACCATTGCAGCCTTGTGAAAGTACCTTTTCGATGTGTTTGGGTACCCAGCTAGACTCCAACAAGATCAGAGTACCTCACATACAGTAAAAACTACTATAACCTAGTTTCATCGTACAAGAAAACAAGGCCATAGAATGTTGGAAATGAAAACCCAACAACTGTACAAAGGCCATCAGGAAGGACAACTCAAGGGGTGGTACTCCTGTCTAATTAAAAATAATTGAACCTTCAATATCTCACTCCAGTAGAAAGGAAAACTACATTGCAGCATTTGTTGGAAAATATCGAGCTTGAAGTGGGTGGGAAGACCAAGCTGCTAGTCCCCTGAGCCTGAGGAATCTCAATCTCAGCATGCCAAACTGCTCTTTTTCTTAGTTCTTCCTGGAGCATATTTCCCAGGGGATATTTTATGGCCAGAGCTGCAGTAGTACTAGCACAGGGTCCCCTGATTCCAACCAAGAAGTTATACTACCCTTGGGTGTCACCCTCGGTGTGACTCCATGAGAATGGGGGAAGGGTTGTCATAACACTGAAGCTCTCTTGTTTCTCTGGCTAAGCTTGGGACTTCCAATCTTTCAGTCTGGTGGATGACATTATAGACATTATAGGCTGTATCAGATTTGTTCTGGATATGAGTTCTGTTTCTGGACTGGATGATTAATGTTGAAAAGGCTAAATTAAATATCAGAAGCAATGGGTCCCCAAAGAAGTTTTAGCCTCAGGGCTTGGAAAGACAGCTTGGGTGACCCAGCTGTTCAAGTTGGGTGTTCTAATTTAGTAGCTGCTGGAATGCAATATACCAAAATGGAATGGATTTTAAAAGAGAGAATTTATTAAGTTGCAAATTTACAGTTCTAAGTCTGCAAATGTTCCAATTAAAGCAAGTCTGTAGAAATGTTCAAATTAAGGTACTAACAAGAGGTTAACTTCACTCAAGAAAGGCCAATGAAATTCAGGGTTTCTCTTTCAACTGGAAAGGCAGGTGGTGAATATAGCAATGTCTGCTAGCTTTCTCTCCATGCTTCTTGTTCCTTGAAGGTCCTCTGGGGGCATTTTCCTCCTTCATCTCCAAAGGGTCTCTGGCTGCATGGGCTCTCATGTTTCTCATGGCTCTTTCACTCTCTCGTGGCTCTGTCTCTCTCTCCCAAATGTTTCCTCTTTTAAAGGATTCCAGTAAAGTAATCAAGACCCACCTGGAATGGGTGGAGTCATATCTCTCTCTAATCTAAGGTTAATACCCACAATTGGGTGATTTCCTTCTCCATGGAGATAATCTAATAAAGAGATGCCAACCAACATTTTTGAAAAGGTATTAAAAGAAAAGGTTGCTCCCATAAGATTGGATCAGGGTTAAAATATGGCTTTTCTAGTGTATATAATCCTTTCAAATCAGCACAGTGTGTCTTAATCCTTTTTCTGGAGTCATTTATGAGAGGTTAAAAGACACAGAAGCTAAGAAATGTTAGAGAGAAAAGCACTGGAGAAGCTAAGAAAAGACCCACAAAGCCTCAGGGAGCAGGACACTGGAAGCAACAGCTGAAAGCAATGAAATCCAAGAGTGAAGGACCAGTAGATGCTGGCCATGTGCCTTATTATCTGACAGAGGATTTCTCAGATGCCAGCAGTCTGTCTTCAGAGAAGATATCATCTTGTTGATGCCTTAATTGGAGCATTTTCACAGCCTTAGAAATGTAAATTTATAAGTCAATAAATCTCCATTGTAAAAGCCAACCCATTTCTGGTATATTGCATTCTAGAAACTTTAGCAAACAAAACATCATCCTATTGGATATATGACCTAATGATGTGTGCAAATCATTTTATAGAAAAGTAAGGTCAGGTCAGTTGGATGTGGGAGACTTCTTCCTCTGAATTGAAAACATGAACAGCACTGGGATCTACATGGGAAAGTTTCCTCACTACTACTATAATAAAATAGTGTTGCTTGATTCTGAGGATGATTCTCTTGAGCCTGAATTTCAGGTTATTATGGCAACACCACTATTGAAATATAAGATGAGAAAGCCCAATGTACAGTTACTGGTGCCTATAGCTGGCACACTGAGAAATCTAATATGCACAGTACCACTGAAGTATGAAACACCATAAGTGTTCCCCTAGGACTAGAACACTACACAGTTGTCTGGGTGGAACTTAAATATGGACTCGCCTGGCCTGGCAATGGCAGCACTGTGTTTAGCTGCACTTCCAGAAGGGAACACCTTCTATATCATCTACATTGTAATGTGTAATGTTATACACAGTGGCTGTATGGAGTTTTGCTGAATATCGTGGGGATTGGCAATGCACTGATACCTAGCTAACTGAAAAGAAAGATATATATATATACCCATTTATCACCTAACTTGCAAGTTGAAGGAATGACTGTAAAATTTCACTAAAGGAAGCTGGGCTCTTTATTGTCTGTGGGAATCATTGTATAAGGCATTTCCCACACACTGGTGGGGAAATGTGGCTTAAGTTATGTGGTGTCCAATATCACTATGAAAATATGCACAACATCCACTGAAATTCACAACCTGGGCTCTTAGACTTTACAGCCATCACACAACACAAAAGTACTCCTGGACACCGTAGTGCCTTTCACCAGGAAGTATGTGTCCTGATCCTTGGAATTGTCATTTGTGAACTAGAAAAGGCTATGTCTGACATGTCTAGTATTGTAGAAAGGGAATTTAATTCTACACTTGATTCATTGAAACTACTCTAGCATGAAGCAAACAGTGTAGTAGCCATTGCCTCCAAAACCATAGAGTGCTGGACATCCAGATGGTGAAATTTAGGGATGCGTGTGCTATGCAAGTAGAGAAATGTTGCTTTTTCATAACTGAATATGGACATGCTGTGAATAACATAGAAGACATTAAAAATGCAGCTAAAATCCAATACAAGATTGGAGAAATAGAACATTTCAACATATTCAGCTGACATAGGCTAAATAATGGGTGGGGTATCTGGATGTTATCTATCTCCAAGAAGGTCTGTTTACTCTGCCGGGGGTGGGTTCTATTGGCTGGCTTCCTCAAATATAGCCTCATAATAAAACAAAAGGATGTACACAGTGATATCTGTCAGAACCTTGTATAGTGCTGCTCACTGTATGGAATGGATGATGAGCATATCAAAACATTTAGTTTATCTATTGCAGTCCCAGGAAAAGTTGATGGGTATGCTATGGCACAGGGAAGCCCTAGTTTGTTTTGCTGTCTTTTCCTGAGACCTACAAATGAATCCTGTCCTCAGGACCAGATGTGTCAGCCTGCTGAGCAAAATATGTTCCTCTAGTAGATAAGGGGGCTGCTGAAACATTTATATGTAAATATTCCCTTGGGGCTGTCTGATTCTTGTCAGTATGTTTCACAGTATCCAGCTCACATGCCAGTGCAATATCTGTCCCTGGTAGGGAAGGAGTAGTGTTTCCTATACTATGGCAGTAAACAAGTGCATGTTGTGCATACAGTATCTCCCTGCCTTGGCCATGGATTTAGACTCACTGGGTGTAAGGAACTTACATCTTTTGACCTTTTTCTGCACTTGTCTATGTAAGTGTGGTGGTTTGAAGTGATGCCACCCAGAAAGCATCCATTCATGTGAATGTAAACCCATTGTAAGTAGACCTTTTGATGAGGTTACTACAATTAAGATGTGGTCCAACCCAATCAATATGGGTTTTAGTCCTATTGTTGGAGACTTTTATAAGCAGTATGAAATTCAGACAAAAGAGAAAAAGCCACAGAATAAAGAAGCTGAAAGTCCATGGAACACAGAAGAAAAGGGAGAAGCCAGGACAGACAGCCATGTGTATTATCATGTGACAGAGGCTCCCAGGACCAAGGATTACTGGCAGCCAGACACAGAACCCCAAAATTCAGAAAGAAAACAAAACATTTATGATACCTTAATTTGGATTTTTTCCTGGGCTTAAACTTTGAGCTAATGAATTCTCATTGCATGGTATTTGCTTGAACATACAGGAAGATAAAACAGATTTTGATACTAAGACTTGGGTGCTGCTATTGTAAAGAAAAACAAAAGCAAAAAATGGGGAAAAGTCTTTGGAGATGTGCAATAGGTAATGCTGGGAGAATTCTGAGATGCTTGGTAGAAAAACCCTTGATTGCTTTGAATAGACTGTGGATATAAATATGGGTGGAATATGTACTTCTAATATGCCTTAGAGGAAATGATGGCTATGTTTTTGGAAACTGGAGAAGAGGTAATTCTTGGCTGAGAACCTGGAAAAATTGAATTCTGATGTCAGATGGAAGACAAAGCTTGAGAGTGAGGAACTTGGATATTTGGCAGGAATTTCCAAGCTAAGTGTGGAAGTTCAGCTTGATATCTCCTTGTAGCTTATAGAAAAAATATGAGTAGAAATGAATAAGCTGAGAGTTGAACTCTTAAACACAAAGATATCTGAAATTGATGGACTGGAAAATTATGAGCCTATCCAATAGTGTACCAGAATTGGTTCATCACAGACTTCCATGAGCTTTCAGACAGTGAGTTCCCAGAGAATAAGACTCTATGTGAGAGTTGAACTTAATGTGGAACATTCAGCCATTTCAGTGGAAGTCAGGAAAGAAAATGCAGTTATGTAGGAAAGATCTCTTGAAGGTTCAATTGTCTGATGGTTTGAGCACCTGTGAACTACATGCAAAACCAACAAGCTTTTGATGAAATTTCTATGAGCAGAAACCCTGCCTGCCTGGAGTGGAAGGAGGCAGAGAAGTGATAAAGTGAAGGAAGAAAGACTTCAAGGGCAAAATCATGAAAGCCAAAGTTTGGACTGAAGAGATCTCAGACCAAAGAGTGGGCCTACCCATGTGTGTGGAGAAATGGATCCACCCCTTTGCTTAACTGGGGAAAGGCCATCTGCCTCTGCACTTGGATGGGGAGGACCTTGAATCCTGTTGCTCAAGGAGAATGCTGTTGTCCCAATGTTCAGAGATGAGTGGACTATGTCTCAGCATTTGTGTAGAGCCTGGATGCCATCTCAATAATTGAAGATGCTCAAGGGTTTGTAGATAGCCTGGCCATGATCCTAATGCTCAGAGAGGATAGGACCTTAAACCTACTGTTCAGGGAGAGCATGGCCATTATGCAAGCATTTGAAAGGGGTATGGTTGCTGCTCCATCAGACCTGGACGATAAAACATTGATCCATAGATGAGCTTCAGACATTGAAATATAATGGAGTTTTCCCTGATGGATATTGGAATTGTTAGGGAGGTATGTCCCTGGCTTTTCTTCCAATTTCTCCCTTCTGGAATGTTAATGCCTAGCCTATACCTGTATTTCCATTGTAAATTAGAAGAAGATAACTGGTCCACAGATAGAGGGAAATTGTGCCCCAGGGCAGAACACAACCATAACCAATTTTGATGAGACTTTGTACATATTCTCACTGAAATGACTTAAGTTTTAGGGACATTATGATGGAGTGAATGTATTTTGCATGTGAAAATAACATGTTTTTTGTGGGTCCAGAGGGTGGACTGTTGTTTTTTGGAGTGATACTCCTCCCCACAAAAAAGAAAACACATGTTCTTAAACTCAATCCATTCCTGTGGATGTGAACCCATTATAAGTAGCACTTTTTGATGAGGTTACTTAAGCTAAGGTGTGGCCTAAGTCAATCAGGATAGATCTTATTCCTGTTACTGGGGTCTTTAATAGGCAGAATGATATTCAGACAGAAGAAAGAAGGTTATTGGAAGCAAGACGTTGAAGAAAAAGAAAGGATAAGAGAGGCTTCCATATGCACTGCCATGTGGCAGAGGAGTTGATGAGCAATGATCTCAGGCAGCCAGCTCCAGAATGCCAGTCTTTGGGAAGAAAACATTGCCTTAATTATATCTTGATTTGGACTTTTTCCTGGCCTCTAAGCCATGAGGTAATAAAGTCTTATGGCTTAAGCCAAGTCATTGCATGGTATTTGTTTGAGCAGACCAGAGAACTAAAACAGTGAGTTAAATGTCTTTCCATCAGAACCTATGTGAATTATGTTTTTGCTGGTGACCCCTACAGCTGTATTGAAGTAGGCTGAATTCTCATTAAAGTTCTCTTCTTCTGAAAAACCATATCAAATCATGATAATATGCTGTGCTGGTTTGAAGTGATGTATGTACCCTAAAAAAGCCATGTTTTAATCCTAATACCTTTTTGTAAAGGCAGCCGTTTCTTCTAATCCCTATTTAGCATTGTATGTTTGAAACTGTAATTAAAGCATCTCTCTGGAGATGTGATGTAATTGAGAGTGGTTGTTAAATTAGATTAGGTGATATGTCTCCACTCATTCGGGTGGGTCTTGATTAGTTTCTGAAGCCCTATAAAAGAGGAAACATTTTGGAGAATGAGAGATTCAGCGAGAGCAGAGCAGAACAACATAGCCATGAGAAGCAGAGTCCACCAGCCAGCGACCTTTGGAGATGAAGAAGGAAAATGCCTCCCAGGAAACTTCATGAAACAGAAAGCCAGGAGAAGAAGCTAGCAAACGACGCTGTGTTCGCCACGTACCCTTCCAGATAAGAGAGGAACCCTGACCGTGTTCACCATGTACCTTTCCAGATGAGACAGAAACTCTGACTGTGTTTGCCATGTGCCCTTCCACTTGAGAGAGAGACCCTGAACTTTATCAGCCTTCTTGAACCAAGGTATCTTTCCCTGGATGCTTTAGATTTCACATTTCTGTAGACTTGCTTTAACTGGGACATTTTCTCAGTCTTAGAACTGTAAACTAGCAACTTATTCAATTCCCCTTTTAAAAAGCCATTTCATTTATTGCATTCCAGCAGCTAGCAACTAGAACATATGCATTTCTCTATTGCCATATCACTCCATGGATAATCTGTGCCTTTCTTGCCTTTGGGAATAATCATTAGTACCTTTAATCTAATTGCATTAGAAAGCCAACTCACAAATTTCAGGACCAATTCAGAAAATTCATGCTTAAGATCCTGTTCCAACTACAACCACAAAATCTCTTTCTGTCAGTGTTCTCCACAGGAAAAAAAAAAAAAAGACACATAGTGTATGCATATATATATACACATACGCAAATGCATATATTAGAAAATCTTGTCATGTTTTGCCTATATCAATTATACTCAGAACATATGCTAGCAAAACATGCCTTATTATTTCACTGCAATTTAATAGCATTTTTGCCTGTTATTCCATGTGTTTATGGCATTGAATAAATATTTAATTTCTTAACAACAGGACCTGTATGAATTTGCACTGTGATGGACAACAAAAGAAGTAAGAAAGATATTTTCCCAATTTTTAAAGAGAAATGTAGAGATGCTTATATACAGACTGATTTTGATGGTAGCAGGTGGTCATTATATTTTTGTAACTTTCTTTGCCAATACTGCAGTTACTTTGATGAATTTCTTTTCTTCTATATGGTTTGAGAATGAGAAGGAGAGATGAAAAGATGGAATAGGACATAATCAGGGTATGGGGACTACAAGGGTGGACAAGCTTATTGGATTCCAGAGTTTGGCAATATCACAAACAATGTTCATATTTAGACAGGAGAAAAGGTGGTTTCAAATGACGTTAATGTTGTGTATATTTTGATTTTCAGCCTGATCAACCTTTGTGTTGCACAAGGGCACAGATGAGATAAACCACATAGAACTGAGTGGACGCAGAACCCCAATGGCTTGGCCCATTTTTAAATGATCTCAACAGAAGTGTGAGAAGTACCAATTCCCAGAAGACCAGATCCAAGTCTTCTGGTATTTTATACGGTTTTGATAGGGTCCTTCAAGTAGGAAGCAAGGATATATCAATATTCAAGTTTCTTCCATATTGCCCTGTGAGAAAAATCATGCTTTACCACCTCTAAAGTTTTCATATTCCATGCAAGATTGTACATTGGGTCTTCAGTAGTTAGCATGTTTATTAAAATTTAAGATGAAGTAAATTGGTGGGTGATGGGGTGAGATACAAACTCCCTGTACCATATTATTATTTCCTACCCTTTCAATACAGACAAAATTTAATTGTAAAACTGCTTGTAATTCAATATTTGTTCTAAATTTCCTCATTGCTAAAGCAAATACCATGCAATGGGTTGGCCTAAACAATGAGAATTTATTGACTTATGGTTTGAGGCTAGGAGAAGTCCAAAATTGAGTGTCAGTAGGTGATGCTTTTTCCTGAAGGGGTATTCTGAGGCTGGCTGTTGGTGATCCTTGGTCCCTGTTTTTTTGTCACATGAAAATGCACATGCTGTGTCTTCTCCTTTCATGTCCAGTTCCTATTGACTTTCAGTTTCTTGTTTCCCATGACTTTCTATCTGTCTAAATTTCATTCTGCCTAAAAAGGACTCAAGTAACAGGGTGAAGACTCATCCTGATTAAGTTGGGTCACACTTTAACTGAAGTAACCTCATCAAAAGATCCTACTTAACAAATGGTTCACACCAGCAAAAATGTATTAGGTTTAAGAACATATTTTTCTTAACATCTAAGCCACTATAATATTCATATGTATTCACCATGAGGATGTCAAAGAATAATTTCTTATTGTTATGTGTGTTGTATGTATGGATTTGATAACAACTTGTTCTGTTTATTTCATTGTTTTTAAACTTTATGTGTTATTATATTTGCAGCAAATTACATAAGTTTTATGCAACAATTTGCCTGCCAAGATTCCTATGATAGTTATCAGCTATCAATAGTTACAAGTTAGTTAGCCTCCACTGTGAAGATAATGTTTCCTGTTATAAGGAATTTATGCTTGTCACTAATTCTATAGTCCCTATAAATAAGATAAGCCCCCTAGGAGGATGATTTTAATGGGCACAGAGCCTTGAAAACTAAAGAAAATATGGATTTAGCATTATATTTATTTAAAAAATGATGTCTTAGGGATAAAAAAAGAAAAATAGGAAAGGTTTATTAGCTTTTGAGTTACCCTGTGCTTCATTTTATATAGTTGCTTTCCATATTACAAGAAAATGTGCAGTTTAAAAAAGACGTCATGGGAGAGTTCCGGGAATAGAATAGCTGGAGCTCAGCACTGCTCCAGGGAAAAGTTGGAGAAGGGATGGGAGGGCAACTGAGGTGGCGATTCAAGAGTGCAGCTGACCTGGGAGAGCTTTCTGCCACATAGGTGGCCCAGGTTGCAGAGGCTCAGGAACTGAGAGGCAGAGAGCTGGAGTTTGGGTAGAGGCGCAGAGCCCATGGGAGTGCACGGACAGGAGTCGGGGACTAGAAAGTAAGCAGGCTGTGTTCCTTCAACACGCTACCCTCACCAGTGCAGTCCCATGCCCGGCAATTCACCCTATACCCCACACACCCAGACACCATCACACATGCACATTCCCTGTGCTCTAAGTGCCCCCACCCCACCAACCCCTAGTGCACATTCCTGCCCCACACCCCTACACAAAGTGCAGCCCAATACACCTTTTATGCATCCCTCCCTAGCACTGATTCCCCCACCTTTCTCTTGCAGGCTGTCATAAATGCATAACTTTGTGGGTACATACCTTCATACCCAGGATACATCCATGATCCCCCACTCATAGTGTCACACAACCTCACCACACCCTGCCTAGAGCTCTGGGCATCAGTTTATGGCACTCCTAGCCTGTGCATGCACTGGGCTCCCAATCATGTCCTTCAATTCTGGGAACATTAGTATATAGCAATCCTAGACTCGCACATGCGCATGACCCTCAGTCACAATTCCCAGCTCTGAGAAAGTGTTAGCTTGCACAGCCAGGTCATACCTGCCCCCAGTCCATGAATGCTACAATAGTTCTACACATGTGCACAAAGGGCCCTGTGCTCTAGACCAGCACATACAATGGCTACACCCCACCCCCAGATCTGTGCACCCACACAGCTACATCTTGCCTAGATGCTGGATGCCCACATTCACAAGCACCAGCATAGCATCCCCAAACTGTGCCTATGGCTCTGTTGTGCCTCATCCCTTAACCTGCACCCTGTTACACATCCATCTTGAAAACACAAGGTTTTAGATTACTGAACGAAATCAATTCCCAATTTAAATCAATAAAAATATTTACATGCAATGAGAACAGCAGTAGGTTACTAAGCATATCACAATGAAGACAGATACAGCCCAGCCTAATGACCAGTTTAAAATACCAGAAGAGACACAGATGCTGGAACAACAAATCAAAGATATTCATATAATGCTACTTAATAAAATAAGTGGGATGACAAATGACATAAAGGAGATTAAAAAGCCAGTAGAAGAGCATAAAGAGGAATTTGAAAGAATAAATAGAAAAATAGCACATATCACAGAGATTAAAGACTCTGTTGACCAAATGAAAATTGTACAAGAGGCATACAACAGCAGATTTGAAGAGACAGAAGAATGAATAAGCAACATAGAGGACAGGATAACTGATTTTGAACACTCAAAAGAGCAAATAGCAAAAAAAAAAAAAAAAAAAAGATGGAAAAATTTGAATTGGATCTCAGGGAAATGATAGACAAAAAAAGTGCACAAACATAAGAATCATTGGTGTCCCAGAAGGAGAAGAGAGAAGTAAAGGGCTAGGAAGAGTAGTTGAGAATGTAATGGGGGAAAACTTCCCAACCCTTATAAAGGATATAAATATACAAGTCAAAGAAGCCCAATAAACTCCAAACAATAAATGCAAATAGGCCTTCCCCAAGATGCATACAAATCAATCCGTCAATGTTGAAGAGAAGCAGAAAATTCTGAAAGCAGCAGGAGAAAAACAACCTATTACATATAAGGGAAACAACATAAGACTGAGTTCAAACTACTCAACTGGCACCCTGGAGGCGAGAAGGCAGTGATACAATATATTTAAGACCCTGAAAAATAAAGACGTCCAGCCAAGAATTCTGCACACAGCTGAACTGCTCTTAAAAACTGAGGGAGATATTTAATTTTCACAGTCAAAAATTCTGAAAGAATTTGTCAACAAGAGACCAGCCCTACAAGAAATACTAAAGGGAATTCTGACAGTTGAAAAAAAAGACAAGAGAGGGAGGTCTGGAGGAGGACACAGAAATCAGGATAACTTAAAGGATAAAAAGAAAAACAGGGAAAACAATATAAAAATCTGATAAATAAAATAAAAAAGATAAGATGGTAGATTCAAGAAACGTCTTTCAGTAGTAACTCTGACTGTTAATAGACTAAAATTACCCATTAAAAAATACAGATTGGCAGAATGTATTAAGAAATACAATCCAGCTATACGCTGCTTACAAAAGACTCATTTTAGACACAAGTATAAAAATAGATTGAAAGTGAAAAGGATGGAAAAAGATATTCCAGGAAAATTGTAGCCAAAAGAAAGCAAGAGTAGCTAAACTAATATCAGACAAAATGGACTTTAAATTTAAAGACATCATAACAAACAAAGAAGGACACTATAAGTTAATGAAAGGATCAATTCACCAAGAAGATATAACAATCAAAAATGTTATGCTCCCAATCAAGGAGCTCCAAAGTACATGAAACAGACATTGACAAAACTGAAAGGGGTGATAGATGTTTCAACAAGAATAGTAGGAGATTTCAATACACCATTCTTCTCTATAGCTAGAACAGCTAGACAGAAGATCGACAAGGAAATAGAGAAGGTAAACAATTTGATATGAATTAGACCTAACAGACATATATAGGTGTATAGGTCATTGCACCCCAATGCCTAAGGAAATACATTCCTCTCTGGCCCTTGAAACATTATCCAGGATAGATCATATGCTGGGGTACAAACAGGTCCTTATAAATTTAAAAGCATTGAAATTATTCAAAGCACTTTCTCTGATCACAATGGAATGAAACTGGATGTCAATAACCATCAAAGAACGAGACCATTCACAAATATATGGAGATTAAATAACACACTCTCAAACAATCAATAAGTCAAGAAATTTCAAGAGAAATCAGTAGTTATCTGGAGATGAATGAAAATAAGAATGCAACTTATCAGAACTTATGGAATGTGGCAAACCCTGTGCTGAGAGGGAAATTCATTGCCCTAAATGGCTATATTAAAAAACAAGAAACAGCAAAAAAAATCTTAACTGCTCATCTGAAGGAATCTGAGAAAGAGCAGCAAACAAACCTCAAAACAGATAAAAGAAGAGAAGTAGCAAAGATTAAAGAAGAGTTAAATGAATGTGAGAACAAAAGAACAGTAGAGGAATTAATAAAGCCAAAAGTTGTTTCTTTGAGAAAATCAATGAAATTGATAGGCCACTAGCAAAATAGACAAAGCAAAAAAAAAGAGAAGATGCAAATGAACAAAATCAGAAATGAGAAGGCGTGTGTAACCACAGACCTTAAAGAAAGAAATGAAATCATAAGAAGATACTATGAAAAACTATATGCCAATAAACTAGACAACTTAGATGAAATGGGCAAATTCCTGGAAACACACAAACAAGCTACACTGACTCAGGAAGAAACAGAAGATCTCAACAAGCCAATTACATAATCTAACTCAACCTATTTGTATAGCTCATTTGAACAATTGAAACACAGAGAGACAGAATAAAAAAGAGGTCCTTTAATCCTATATAGCTCAATGTAATGCCTGGATACACCCTAGAGTATATTAAGCAAATAATCAAAATTATTGACAAAGTCCCTTGACAGATAGGAGTAAAAATATGGAACTATTAAACCTTACCATCAGGGAATCCCTTGATACTGTGTCAAATTTTAGGGACACCCAAATCAATAGACCATGCCCTTGATTCTGAGGTTTATTCTTGTGAAGCTTATGTAGGTAGCAGAAAAGCTTAGACTACCTATAAGTATGCCTAAGTGTTACTTCTGGAGTACTACTTTTGTGGCTCAGATGTAGTTCAGATGTGGCCTCACTCTCTCTAAGCCCAACTCTGCAAGTGAAATCATCACCCTCCCTGCTGTGTGTGACATGACACCCATGGGTGAAAGTCTCCCTGGAAGCATGGGAGATGATTCCCAGGAATGAATCCAGCCCTAGCACCATGGAATTAATAATTCCATCCTGACCAAAAGGGAGAAAAGAAGTGTAACTCATAAAGTATCAGTGGCAGAGAGAGTTCAAATAGAGTTGAGAGACTACTCTGGAGGTTGCTGTTATGCAAACTTCAATTAGACCTTGCTACCTATCATAACCTGCCAACCCCCAACCAGGACCATTCCAAACTATCCTCAAGAACACCTAATGCAATATATAAAATTCCACCAGAGTTCCATGCACTAGTGTAACTTTCCCAAATCCTACAACATCCAGATGGGTCCCTGGACAAGAAAAGTCCTGAAACCTAGAGGGTCCAGCCTCTCCAGAACATCAGATAGTTCCATCTCCATACCCCATATTAGGGACAGATCCTTGCAACATGGAAAATTTGAGTGGTCATAGCCCAAACACGCCTAAAATCAGGGACAGAAAGATCGAAGGTGATGATGGAGATGAAAATAGGATATTTTATACAGAGAAAATAGAATTTAACAAATGTATGTGATTGCTGAATCATTTAACTGACATCTCTTTTAGTCTCCAGTATCTTAGAGCAGCAAGAAGTAAAAACCTAGAATTGTGGAATGTAGCCCATTTTAAACTCTGAAATATATTCTGCAACTATTTGTGGTGCTGTGCTTTGAAATGTATTGCTTTTTGTATAAGTTATTTTTCCCAAAATGAAGGGAAAAAAGTCAATAGCACTGATAAAAAATATATTTAAGCCTTGTAGCCTCCTATATTTTGGAGCAGCTAGAAGGATAAATCTAAGAGGATCATGTGGTGACCCATGACAAATTCTGGGATCTGTCCTGTAACTTCTT
>PVIY010017358.1:0-49616 GCA_004026745.1 Myrmecophaga tridactyla
GAAAGTTTGAGTCCTCCACTTTCATTCTTCTTTTTCAAAATAGTTTTGATTACTTGAGAACCCTTATCCTTCCAAATAATTTCGATGATTGGGTTTTCCATTTCTGCAAAGAAAGTTCTTGGAATATTGAAACCTTGGTTAGATTTATTCCAAGATAGTTGATTCTTTTAGTTGCTATTGTAAATGATGTTTTCTCTTGATTTCCTCTTCAGGTAGGTCATTACTAGTCTATAGAAACACTACTGATTTTTGCACATTCATTTTCTTTGCTGAATTCATTAGTTCCAGTAGCTTTTTTTGAGGGTTCTCAGGATTTTCTATAAATAGGATCATGTCATCTGCAAATAGAGAGAGCTTTACTTTTTCCTTTCCAGGTTGGATGCCTTTTCTTTTTGTTGCCTGATTGCTGTGGTTAGAACTTTCAGTACAGTGCTGGAATAAACAGAGGTGACAGTAGGCAACCTTGTCTTATTCCTGATCTTACAAGGAAAGCTTTAATCTTTTGCCATTGAATATGATGTTAGCTGTGGGTTTTTCATGATATGCCCTTTATCATGTTGGGGAACTTTCCTTCTAGTCCAAGTTTTCTAATAGTTTTTATCAAGAAGGAATACTGGATTTTATAAAATGCCTTTTCTGCAGTAATTAAGGGGATCATGTGATTTTTTTCCTTTGTTCTTTGAATATGGTATATTACATTAATTGATTTTCTTATCCCTTATCTCTTTTGAGTTCCTTTAAATGTATATTTATCAAGGAAATCTACTCTAACCACCCTATTTGAAATTACAACTTGCTGACCCTCCTCCCCCAACCCCTCTAATGCCCTATGTCCATAGCACTTTTTGTTTTCTAAAAGACTATATAGTTCATTTATGTATTAAGCCTATTGTTTTCCAAACTCTCTCTCTGCTAAATTATAAACCCTTCAAGTGGTGGAATCTTTGCTTTTGCCTACCAGTGTTCCCCAATTGCCTTGAGCAGTGCCTGGCACATGACAAGCCTAAGTCAGAGAAGAAGCCCTTTTGAATCTTCCATATATAATGTGCTGACCCTTTAGCCCTGATTTCATATTTCTCCTTCTGGTTCAGCATCATAACATGTAAGACTTTGTCAAATGCTTCCCAGAATCTATTGCCATGGCTTCCTCCTGGGACAAGAAACCACTCAAGGTGAACATTGAATCTGATGGTGAGTGTTTCTAGGCTGTTTCCCAGTGACCATCTCTTTTTATCTGTCCTCACTGGTAAAATCTCAGGCTTCTGATGAGATTACATCTGTAAAATACTGAGAACAGGATCTGTCACAGAGTCACTACAAAATATGTGAGCTAATATCTGTGTAATTATTACCTTTCTGGATAGCATTGATTCCCTTTCTTTGGGAAGACAGAATTAATCTTTCTGTGAATCTTTAGGTTAAAATCTTGGAGAGAGTGAAAAATTAAAGCATCACCCACAACCTATACTCTTGAGGCCACCAAAACCAAACAGAAATGTCTTTTAGTCCAGTGCTATAATTGATCTTCATAATCATATGACTCTTCAGTATCCTGGGGGATTAAAATGGATATCATCAAATGAAATGACTGTGGTTTCAAGATTGCCTTTATATTTCTTATTCCAACTTCTCCTTTTGACCAAGATGGAGCAACAGAGAACAGATAAAATCTATAAGACAATGATTTTCAAGACCTTGGACATTAAAAAATTAAGGATCCTCTCTGGGAAATGAGAAACAAACAAGATGAAGACATAGTAATTACTTGAATTACTAATAATAGAAACTATCTGTAATGAAACACAAAAAGAAAAAATAACCGGAAAAAAGTGAAAGAACCTGAGCTTTGGGACTTAAAGTGACCTAATAAATGTGTACTTAATGTCCCTGAAAGAGAGGAAAAGAGGAGTGTTCTAGTTTGCTATCTGCCAGAGACAGATTGGCTTTTAATCAAAGGGAATTTATTTTGTTAGTTCTTTAGAGGAAAGGCAGCTAACTTTCAACTGAGGTTCTTTCTTACATGGGAAGGCACAGGGTGATTTCTGCTGGCCTTCTCTCCAGGCCTCTGGGTTCCAACAACTTTCCCCTCCAAAGGCCTGAGCTGAGCTGCAAGTGCTGAGATGAGATATGCTGAGCTGCTTGGGCTGTGCTACGTTGAGCTCTCTCATTTAAGCACCCAATTAAATCAAACATCGTTCATTGCAGCAGGCACACCTCCTAGCCGACTGCAGATGTAATCAGCAACAGGTGAAGTTCACATGCCATTGGCTCATGTCTGCAGCAGTAGATCTAGGCACCTTCACCTGGCCAAGTTGACAACTGAATCTAACTACCACATGTCCACCCCTTCTCAACTTGGCAACTACATGCATCACCTTAAACTATATTAAGGTGCAAAAATTCTCTTCTAGCTGTGGACCTATGAATCTCAAAGCAAGTTATCTGGTGCCCATATGCAAAGGAGGACATTCACAGGATACAGCTTTGCATTTCTATAGGGAGAAATTGGAAGGAACACAGGGGTCACAAGATCCAAACAGTTCTGAAAACCTGCAGGACAAAGACCATTAGATTTCAAAGTCTGAAAGTCATTTATACTTCAGCTTTAGAAAGTGGCCATCCCATCCTTTCCAAGGGCCTATGCAGTGGCCTGCCTCTTTCCAAATCAACCTCGGGGAACATTGACGAGACCACCTTTTTCTCGGCTCCACTCTCTCTAGGCATCGGGGCCACACCTGGACTCGCTGCCATTTCTGGGACACATGCTCAACCCCTCCATGTGGTGGCAGCCAGGCTCTCCCCAGTCCCCAAGGAGCATGCTGTACCTTCTCAAAGGCCTAGGGTGGCACAACTCTTCCACTGCAGTGAGATGGGAGACTCATCCTCTGCCCTCAGGGAAAACTTACCTTCTCCATGTATATGGGTGGGTCCACTCTCCTGGCCAAACTTTCTTGGCTTCAGACCCAAGCTTCCATGGTTCTCACTCTGCAAACTCCAATTTATTCCTTTGTGTCCCCCTTCATCCAGATTGGCAGTGGTTCCGTTTATACCAACAGTCTCTTCAAGCATTCCAGGACTTCTCCATCATTCTCTTCCCAGTTCCTCCAAAATCTTCCCCTAGACATCCAAAAAACCACTCCAACATATCTGGTATTTGCAAACCTCAGCAGCACCCCACTCCTGGTACCAAAATCTTTTCTAGTTTGCTTGCTCCTGGAATGCAACATACCAGAGACGGATTGGCTTTTAATAAAAGGGGATTTATTTCATTAATTCTTCAGAGGAAAGGCAGCTAACTTTCAACTGAGGTTCTTTCTTACGTGGGAAGGCACAAGGTGATCTCTCCTGGCCTTCTCTCCAGGCTTCCGGATTCCAACAACTTTCCCCAGGGTGATTTTTTCTGCACCTCCAAAGGCCTGGGCTGAGCTGCAAGTGCTGAGATGAGGTATGCTGAGCTGCTTGGGCTGTGCTACGTTGAGCTCTCTCATTTAAGCACCAGCCAATTAAATCAAACACCATTCATTGCAGCAGGCACGCCTCCTAGCCAACTGCAGATGTAATCAGCAACAGATGAGGTTCACACACCACTGGCTCATGTCCACAGCAATAATCTAGGCACCTTCACCTGGCCAAGTTGACAACTGAATCTACCTACCACATTTGAAGAAATAATGGCTGAAATTTTTCCAAATTTGAAGAAATCTGTAATTCCACAGATCTGAAAAAACCCCAACAAACACCCTGCACAAGAAACATGAAGAAACCTAGACCAAGGAAAATCACAATCAAATTGCTTAAGCATAGTAGAAATGGAAAATCTTAAAAGCAGCAAAAGGAAAAAAAGACACATTACATACAGAGGCACAGGGAAAACCGACAGCAGATTTCCCATGAGAAACAATGCAAGTAAGAATATGTTAGAGCCACAACTTTCTAGTTCCTAAAGAATAAACCTAGCAGTTCTATATCCAGCAAAGTAACTTTCAAAAATGGAGATTAAATAAAGAGTTTTTGGCATACAAAAGCTTTAAAAATTCATCACCAGCAGACCCACACTACAAAAAATATTAGAAGTCCTTCAGGCAAAAGGAAAATGATACCAGACGGAAATATAGATCTATAAAACCAAATGCAGAGCCCTGGAAATGTTAATTCCATGGATAAATAAATAAGATTTTTTTTCTTATTATTTAAATTTCTTTAGAAGATTTTTGATATTTAAGCAACTGTTTCACCATCTCCAAACTTCAAGTGCTACCTTACATGGGAAAAGGGACTTTATAGATACATTAAAATTCAGGATCTTAAAATGGGGGAGATTGTCCTGGATTATCTGGATGGGCTGGATGTAATCATGAGGGTCCTTATAAGGGGAAGGCAGGAAGACATCAAGGTGAATATTAAGAGATGTGACAACAGAAGAAAGAAGTGGGGATGATGCAAGGAAGCGGCCCTGAGCCAAGCAATGCAGATAGCCTCTACAAGTGGAAAAAGCAAATAAAATGGAGTTTTTCTTCAGAGATTCCAGAAGGAACCAGCCCTGCTGACAGCTTTACTTTAGCTCAGTGAGGTTGATTTTGGACTTCTGGCCTCCAGAACTGTAAGATAATAAATTTACGTTATTTTAAGCGGGTATGTTTGTGGTAATTTGATACAGCAGCCATTGGAAACTAATACAATAGTATAGGATATGTAACACATAAAAATTATAATGTTTGATAATCACACAAAGGTTAGAAAGGGAGAAATGGAAGTATAATGTTGTAGGCTTTTATACTATACATGAAGTATATTAAGATCATATAAGGATAGACTAGAAGTTAAAGATGTATGATATAAGGCAACCAATAAATAATGGTTGTAGCAAAAGTTGTAGATAATAAGCTATCAAAGGAAATGAAACATAATCATATATGTCTTCTGCCTGGAGTCTCTTAATTGCATTAGAAATAGATTTTGAAAGGATGAATTGTGAAAGCACATTTGTCATTTATACTTCATTCCACTAAGAAGCTGTTGTAATTTACATTATATTAAGCTCCGTGACATATTCCATTTAGATGTGGGTCTACTCAAGACTCCCATAACCATGGGTATCTGTAAATTGATGTTACCAATTGACCATTCTTCATACCAGTGATCAGTCTTGATGACTGTCTTGGCTTTCCAGGGCTGCTATAACAAAATACCACAACATTAGTTGGCTTAAACAACAGCAATCTTTTGTCTCACAGTTTTGGAGTCTTGACGTCTAAAATCAAGGAATGGCAGGCCATGCCTTCCATAGCATCCTGGTGACGGCTCTGTGTCTGCTTCTATTACTTGGTGATCTGTCTTTTGCATATCCTAGTGTGGCTTCTGTCTCTGTCTCAAAATTCCTCCTGCTGATAAGGATTCCAGTCATACCAGATTAAGGTCCACATTTGGATCTTTGAAGATCCCATTTATAAATGAGTCTGCACCCACAGGACTGGAGATTGGGACTTGGACATGTCTTTTTGGGGGGCATTATATCAGTCTACCCCAATGTCATAACATCTCAAGGCCTGCCATTATTTCAGAGGGAACTGTGGTGCAAAATTCTCTGCAAAATTATCCAAATCATGTTTGGCCTACTTTGTCAGGAAAAATACTACTACTTACTAGATGTCATAGAAAAGAAGAAAAAAACACAACACCGAAAGAGAGTCTTAGAGGAAAGAGGATAGTGAGGGATGTATTACTCCAATAACTAAGGGGAATCTCTTCTCTAAAATCTCGCATTGATTCTTGGGAGTTAAAAGAGCCATCCTTGTTCCTGAAGCCCTGTGATCAGTCGGAGACCATGAACGTCTACTGGCGAACCCCTCAGCTGGCCCTCCTGTGCCCAGCCTCCAGGGGTAGCTCCAAAAAGGCACCTGAACAGTAATGAGGCAAGTGGTATTTATGAATCATTTATCTTAAAAATTTCTGGACCAGAAAAGAAAATTATAAAATGTAACAGGTCTGTTATTGATTTCTAGGTTCATTCTGTGTAGCCAGAGAAGATACATTGTATGATTTCAATATTTTTTAATTTATTGAGATGGGTTTTGTGACCTAAGATATGGTCTATCCTAGAGGATGATTCCTGTACATGCAAGAAGAATGTGTCTTCTGCTGTTGTTGGGTGACGTGTTCTGTATATGTGTGCTAGGTCTAGTTGGTTTAAAGTATCATTCAAGTCTTGTATTTGTTATATTTATTATTTATCAAATTTATTATTATCTATTTATCAATAAATTTATTAATATTATTTATTTAATTGTTCTATCCATTATTGAAAGTGATGTATTAAAGTCTCCTACTATCGATGTAGAACTGATTATTCTTTCAAATCTGTCAGTATTTGCTTCATTTATTCCAGGGCTCTGCTGCTAGGTTCATGTTTATTTATAATTGTTATGTCTTCTTATTGAATTGATCCCTTCATCAATATATGATGACTGTCTTTGTTCCTCGAAACTGTTTTTTACTTATAATCTATTTTATTTGATATTAGTATAGCCACCCAGCTCTATTTTGGTTACTACTTGCGAGGTATTTTTCTTTCAGTCCTTTTACTTTCAGCCTACTTGTGTCATTGAATTTATGGAGAGTCTTGCACACAGCGTATAATTGGGTCAAGCTTTTGATCTGTTCTGTTTATCCCTGCCTTTTTGACTGGAAAGTTTAATCCTCTTACATTTAAAGTCACTACTGATAATACAGGACCTTCTTCTACCATTTTTCTATTCAGCTTTTGTAAGTCTTACACCTTTTGTTATCCTCTATTCTCCCATTAATGTCTGCTTTTGTATTTATTTGATCCTTTGTTTTGTACCATATTGAGTGCCTTCACATCTTCATACTTTTTCCTTATTGTTGTAGTGGGGTTAAAATTTAACACCTAAATATGTAACAGTCATATTTGGTTTGATGCCAACTTGACTGCAATAGCATACACATACACTTTTCCTATACCCCTCCAACCCCCAACCTTTCTCTGTACTTGCTACCACTTACATCTTTGTTCATTGTATGCCCAAAACCATAGATTTCTCATTACATATTATCTATTTGCATTTGAGCACTGTAGGAAGTATGAAATGCAGTTACATACCAAACAACACAATACAATAGTACTGGCAGTTATAATCTGACATTTGTAATTACCCAAATGGTTGCTTTTATTGGAGATCACTATTTCTTTCTGCTGTTTTGAACCACTGCTAGTATCTGAAAAACTACTTCCCTATAGCATTCTTTATAGGGCAGGTCTGATGGTGACGAACTCCCTCAGTTTCTGTTTATCTGGGAATATTTTAATCCCTCCCTCATTTTTCAAAGAAAGTCTGACCAGATATAAAATGGTTGGCAGTTGTTTTCTATTGGCATTTTTAGTATTTCGACCCTCTGCCTTCTTGCATCCATGGTTTCTGGTGAGAAAATGGCGCTCAGTCCAACTAGGATTCCCGTGCACATATACATTGCTTTACCTTTGCTGCTGTCATTCAATGATCCATTTCTTCAGTAGTGTGAGCAATATGTAATAGGGTGTATTGTTCTTCAGGTTTATCATCTTCAATGTTCTCAGGGCTTCTTGGATGTGCTTATTCAATAAGTTCTCTGTCATTGTTTCTTTGAACATTCCTTTTGACGCTTCCTCTCTTTCTTCTCCTACTGAACTCCCATAATGCATATATTGGAGGACTTGATCTTGTCCCTGAGGTGCCTTAGCCAACTTTCACTTTTTGTAATTCTTTTTTCATTCTGTTTCTCAACCTGACTCATTTCAAATGTCCTGTCTTTGAGTTAGCTGATCTTTCTTCTGCCAGCTTCAATCTGCTATTGAAATCCTCCTGGGAATTTTTCATTTCAGTTATTTTGGTCTTCCATGCCAGCAGTTCTCTCTGGTTCCTTTTAAAAATTTCTCTTTAGTAAGCTTCTCATAATTCTTATTCCTTGTTTTCCTGATATCCTGAGAATAGAGTTCATTCTCTATTGTCCTTCATCTCTTTGAGTGCTTTTAAGGTCATTTTTTGAAGTCATTTTTTAGTATGTCCACATTTGGGTCATCTTCGTTTAATTTTCTGGATTTTTATCCTCTTCCTTTGGATGGGCCATCATTTCCTGTTTTTTTCTGTTGTTGCTGTTGTTGTCTTGTGCCCTTCTATTGCTCTACTGTACATTTTAATGTTTTAAAATGTTAACTCTGGGTTTTATTCCCTGAGATGTCTGTTTCTTGATTTTGTAACCAGCTGGTGATAAGACAGAGACCTTCCTGAGCTTCAACCCTCCTAACGGGAAGGTCTGCCCAAGGCAGATGGAGAGTCTAGTGTTCTACTGGTGTTTTCTGGGCCCGTGTCTTCTCTTGGCCTTGTGCTTCTTAGTTGTTTTGGAGTTGCTCTTTTTATAGAAGTCTGAATGCCCCCTGTATTTCCTAGGAGACAGACGTCCCTCTCCTGGGTGTTTAAAGCAGGCAAGGCTTTGCTCAGTCTGTCCACTTCTATAGTTTCTTATACTCCTTTCATCATCTCATGCTGCTTTAGACAATTTGGAGGGCAAATTCTGGGAAGAGAGGCATGCCGGAGAGGACTTTCCCGAGTCAGTCTTTCCAGCTGAAACAGGGCCAGGGACCTATGAAGAGGGCACAGACCAGATCCAAACTGCCCTGGGGAGAGGATCAGGAATGGGACCAGGAACTGCCTCTATGGCTCCCCAAAGGTGAACTTGCTTGACCTGCCCAGCAAATGCAGCCCTTCAGCTCACTGTCCTCCACAGGCCCGTGGAAACGCTGTGTCATTAAGTCTCGTCCACAGCAGCCTTTGTCCAGGGTGGGTTGGACAGTTTCCACCCTCAGAGATAGGCTCCCAGTGATCCAAAGTTGCTCAATGAAAGCCGTGATCAGCAGTTGGCCGTGCTCACCCCTGGTCTTGGGGAAGAGGATTTTTACATTTCTGTCACCAGTGAGCTAGCCGGGGGCTGGACCCCATGGTGACAGCTCACAGCAAAAGTGGGAAATGGGTGCTGGTAATCGCTGGGGGTAGAGGGAGCTAAAGTTTATGTCCGTTACCATAACTGACCAGTTCTTCCTTCTGCTCTTCCCTGAATGCTGTACATTGTTCTCTGGGCCTCCAAAGTTTCAAAATAGCTGTTTCAGACAGTTCCTGCTTGTTTAATAGTTGTTCTCGTGGAAGGACTGAATTGGCACACCCTATTCTGCCAGCGTTTCGCTCCTGCATTTTATGAGAAGTAAAAGCTTATTTGCCTAAAGGCCAGCCCAAATCTCTTCCCTGGTGGAAGATGGCATGTTCTCCAGTCTCGGGAGAATGCATTTCTCTTTTACCCGTCTTTGCAGTTGCACTAAAACAGAGGTCTTTAGTTTGGTTTAAGACTGCCGCCAAGGTGTCCGTGGGTACATTTCAGAGGATTCATGAATGGGGGGGATGCAAAAACGATTTTACCTTTATTTTCGCCAGCCTGTACCTGCAATTGGTATTTCCATCCATTACAATGGAGGCCATAAGCCACAGTAATCTTAGTAGAACCCATAACCATTGCTGTGGATGGGAATTACAGATACTTTCCTGCCACGTAGTAGTTGTGGCAGATACCTTGAAATATCACTGGCACTTTCCACTGCTTCAGAATCACAGTGGTGATTAGACCCAGGGCCAAGTCTTAGTATTCAATGGGTTGATAAAAGAAACATATACCATGACGTCACAATTGTGGATTTTTTGTTGTAATTTAATAACCAGTTTTCCATATATTGGTTTTCTTTGTAATTGCATGTATTGTATTTTGAGTCTTTACTAGTAAGCTTCTAAGAAGGGGTTCCCTGGCTCTACCAGTTACCCTATAGCCCAGAAAAGGCCAGAAGCCAGGTGCTGGAGAGCGTCAGGCCAGAGTCCTGTCCCCCAGCTGGAAGCATCCGACCTGCCAGCAACTGTGGCTCTTCTCCAGGTAGAATTCTGGATGCCGAATCTCTTTCTACCTGGACTTCTGCATATGTTCTTTTTTTTTTTTTAGTTCAACATAGCAACACACAAACACAAATATTCTTACCATATGATCATTCCATTCTTGATATATAATCAATAACTCACAATATCACATAGTTGTATATTCATCATCATGATCATTTCTTAGAACATTTGCATCAATTCAGAAAAAGAAATAAAAAGCAGAAAAACATTCATATGTACCATACCCCTTACCCCTCCTTTCATTGATCATTAGCATTTCAATCTACTAAATTTATTTTAACATTTGTTCCCCCTGTTATTTATTTATTTTTAATCCATATGTTTTACTCATATGTCGATAAGGTAGATAAAAGGAGCATCAGACACAAGGTTTTCACAATCACATAGTCACATTGTGAAAGCTATATCATTATACAATCATCTTCAAGAAACGTGGCTACTGGAACACAGCTCTACATTTTCAGGCAGTTCCCTCCAGGTTCTCCATTACACCTTAATTAAAAAGGTGGTGTCTATATAATGCATAAGAATAACCTCCAGGATAAACTCTCAACTCTGTTTGTAATCTCTGAGCCATTGACACTTTATTTTGTCTCATTTCTCTCTTCCCCCTTTTGGTCAAGAAGGTTTGCTCAATCCCTTGATGCTGAGTCCCAGCTCATTCTAGGTTTCTGTCCCACCTTGCCAGGAAAGTCCACACCCCTGGGAGTCATGTCCCACGTAGAGAGGGGGAGGGCAGTGAGTTTGCTTGTCCTGTTGGCTGAGAGAGAGAGGCCACATCTGAGCAATATGTTCTTCTTTTGCCACTTACAATTGGTAGCTGTTTTAAGACCAACCAACACTGAAAGCCATTACCTCGCTCAAAGGTTCAGAATAAATAACTTGGAAAAACATTGTTTCAGTTGTTTGGGAGCAGCCCTGGGTCCCAAATATTAGCCGACGGCTGCTTTTTTAAATACTTGTGCACCAGAAAACCAAGAAAAATGTAAATACAGTCCATTTTAATTTTTAGGGCTCTGGAGCCCCCAGTCCTGCGCGCGCGCACACACACACACACACACACACACCATCACCATTGACTCTTTCATATCTGTCTGCAGAATGCTGGTGTTGTAAGGCTCAAAGCCGTCTCCGGAATACGAACTATGGAAAAAAATATTGGCATTGATAGCTGGCATTTGTTGCAGCAGTTATTGGCAAATATAACCGTCTCCTCTTTTAGCCAATGGTAATGTGATGTTTTTAATTCAAGAAAGCATTTCAAGAAAGTCCAAACCTAAAATTTATAAATACTGGAAGGTAAATATTTATTAGAAAAGGGCAGCAGAATTTATACCATTAGCCCAGTTGGTCGTTTTTTACGATTACAAGTTCCTCCTGTCTCCACGAGCAAAGCTGCTGCAATGTGAAATCATTGTTTAACAAGACTTTAGAACTCTTGAAGCTCAGCTATTAGGTCAGGTGAAACAGGGCAAGGAGGCCAAAAGTAGCCTTGTCAGTCAAAAGAAACTATCTGGCGTGGCTGTGGAGAAAGAAAGAAGGGAAGAGAGAGAGCCACATACTGACCATCTACCGTCTCACGAAACCACCACCCCTTTCCAACCCCAAAGGGTCCCCCTCAGCATCCCAATTCCTGGAAATTCTCCACTGAAAAGTGCTGTTACCCTGCCTGCTTCTTGGCACATTCCACCATTGTGCTCCCACGTACACGCATGCCTGCCACACAGGGAAAGGTGGAGAGCGTGTGGGAGTGGAGCCCACCAGCTTAGTTGGTTGACTTGAGTGTGCTTACATGGCATGGCATTAAAAGGCAATGAGATGTTCAGTAGATGCTATTTTTTTCAAAAAGGTATTGAACCCAGAAGTTGTAAGACATTTGTTTCGGAAAGTTCAGAGCATCTGGAATGGTGAAAATGCTTAGAGTGTTGTTCATTCTTTCCTACCTGTTTGCTCCTTTACTCATTTCCATCTAATTCTCGGTGTGTCTCTGTAGTGTAGAGGTGCTGGCCAGAGGGCACGGGGGCAAAGTGTCCTCTAGAGTCAGGCTGCCCAGCATCCCCATCCTGCCTCTGTCTCTTGAGCACGTTATATAGTATCTATGTCTCAGTCTTCTGATTTGAAAAATGGGAAAATAGTTCTACCTGCATGTTATAGCATTGCTATGAGAATTAAATAGCAAAAAAGTAGAGCTCTTAGCATGTAGCATACACTCCATTAATGTTAGGTATTATCATTTCCCCCTCGTCTTGTTTCCTGGAACCAGTAGGAGAGATGGAGAAACTGTTTAACTGACAATCACATTGGCTTGGGTCCCATTCCTTCTTTGCTGCATCTTCCTCTTTGCCATCCTGGCCGTTCCTCCTGGCACTCTGGGAGCCTGCAACCCCCAGAGACTCCTTTCCAGCACCAGGATCTCATGCCAGCTCCCAGTTCCCAGGCTTGAAAACCTCTTTCTGTTCTTTCCCAAATTTCACGGAGATATGTCTACACATCTTGAATGATGGCAAGATCCTGTGTGACCCAGGAAGCTCAGAGTTTCAGAATTTCACCTTAGAACAGTATTGCTCTTTTGTCTTATACCAAGTATCTCTAAACCTGGTGGGTCATTAGAGTCTCCAGAGAATGGTAAAAGTTGTGCCCCACTCCAGATCTTCTGTCTTAGACTTTCCCAGGTGGCAGGTTCGCCTATCTCTCTATATACAGATACCCCAGTTATTCTCATGCTCAGTGGTTTGGGAACCACTAATCTAAACAAAACCAGTCCCGTGAGATCTGGCTTACCTGGCCAGAGCTGGTGGCTGGCAGTTCCTGGAGCTGCACCCTGCCCTGTTCAGACAAGGAGGGCTCTGTGGTAGAACACTGAGCTGGATGTTGGATTGAAAGCCGTCTTGCCTGCCTGCCTCTCAGCTGCATGCCCACCATCTGCAGCCTCTCTCAGAGCTATTGGACTTTGGCAGCAATCAGCCCCAATATTCCAGAAGTGTTTGGAAGTTTACAGTAGACCGTCTCCTCAGAGGACAATCCAGACTTCTCCGAGTTGTGTGTGATAATTTCCTGTCCCCCACTCCCACCCCATGCCTCACCAGCCCTTACACGCCAGTGTCCACCCCAGCCAGGCATGGTCTCTGGGCCTCTTAACATAGAAGTGACCAAGGCCAGGGCTCAGAAAGTCTCCCGGAAGGGAACTGGCGTTTGGAGCTGGCGTGCCGGCTTGGGGAAAGGCTTCAAATTGCAGTAGTATTTGTGGAAAATTTGGATTAGTAACTCTTTCATCCAGCTCTTAGCGTTTTATCTCCCATTTGGCTTGTGTTATCAGCAACATATTTTTGAGGGTTTTTACATAACTGTTCCCTTCAGTACTGTTTTGAGTTAGAACTGCTCTCCAAACACCCTGTCGCTCAGTGGATGCCCAGGGTGGAAGAGTAAGGGCTCTCCCTATTGAAGTCAAAAGAAAATCAGAAAAATTTTCACAGTAGTTGAAAGGGACACCACCAGTTGGAGAAAATTGGCAAAGTCTTATATCTGTGAGTAGTAGTGTCTTTCTTTTGCAGAGCTCAACCCTTTCTCGTGTTCTCCAAGTACTCCACACAGCAAAGCTTGGTGCTGGCTTATTATAGCATACCTTGAGGAACCGTGTGGCAGAGCACACTTCCTGTGACTTTCACCAAAACTTAAATGTGGCCAGGAAGGTAACAAAAGCCAGAACCAGAAAGCAGCTTCTGTTGCCCTTGCTATTTGCCCAGAATTTGTGGCTTCCCACTGCAGTATGGAGGTGGCTACTTGGGGATCATAGGAAACTAGAGGAGTCTGGGCACAAGCACCCCCACTTCCCTCCATCCTATCTCCAATGCAACTTGAGTGGCTGTGTCTTTAGCAGTTCATACACTGTTCAGTGTGCAACATTTCATTTAAACTAAGGATTATGCCACCTGACAGTGCTCACAGATAGAGCATTCCATCCCACTGCAAATATGAGAGGTGTGTGACGAGTACTCACGACTGAAGCAGAAGAGATGGGAAGAGGGAATTGAGGGTTGATCAAGAGGCAATAGAACCAGAGAGTGAGAGTATGCATTCTAGAATCAGGGCAGCTCTGCAGCTTGGTGAAATCACCTACTCTATTTCTTCATTGGCAAAATGTGAGTAGTAACAGTTTCTATCCTCAAGTTTGATGGAGGAGTAATGAGAGAATTCCAGTAAAGCACTTAACAGGATGCCTGGGCTTAGTAAATGCTTAGAGTGCCTCAGCTTTCATCTTGTCCTGTTGAAGCCAGATATTGCTTTACTTGCAAACATATTCATTTATTTGTTTACTGGTTTATTCAGCAATCTTTACTGAGTATGCACCATGTGTCAGATACGTGCTAGCTAATGTGATGAGGAGACAAGACACAACAACTACCCTCCCAGAACTCAGGGTTCACTGGGGTAGAAGTGGTGGAGATGACACACTTGGGACATGGAACTGTCCCCATCAGGAGCAGTTGGGTTGGTGTATTCTGAGACCCCTGGTGAGCTCTTCCTGGTGGGCACCAAGAAAGGGAGGAGAGACTTCAAAATACCAGGCCCTTGGATTTGGCCTTGAAGATTAAGGAGGACAATTCCATGACTTGCCAGTAAGATGAGTTCAATTCTCCCTCCTTCCCTGGCTGAGCTCCCTGAGGGCAGGTGGAAGGTCATGCTCAGCTTCTACTTCGTTCTTCTAGGACATTTCCTGCAGGGAGATAGTCCTCTGGGCAGTAGCAGCCATGTGGGCATGGGCCCAGAGATGTCTGGGGATGTGAATGATCTGGCATGATTAGGGCAGGGCACAAGGAGGCAGCAGGAGAGGAATGGGGCTGAGCTATGATGGGCATTGCAGCTGGATCGTAATGGGAGGGAGGGATAGGAGGTTTAAGTCAAAAAGTGATGTGATTAGGTCTGCATTTTAGAAAGATTTGGCTGGTATGCTGAGTGTAAAAGAGAATGTAATCAGGTAGACCCAGTAGGGACAACTGCAACTATCCAGATGGGAGGTGAAGAGGACTTCAGGGGAATTTTAAAGTTTTCTTTATAGAGATCTTACACAATTCTTTCATTTATTCCTATAGAATATTTTTGAGACTTTTTAATAGAATACTTTCTTTTATTATATTGTCAAATTGGTTTTGATTTGTATTCATACAGAGCCTTGATTATTACTTTGGTTTCCTAGGCTGCTGAAAGCAGATACCATGAAATGGTTCAGCTTAAACAATGGGAATGTATTAGCTGACAGTTTGAGACCAAGAAAGCATGCAAATCAAGGTGGGACTTTCTTCCCAAAGACCAGCTACCAGCAGTCCTTGGTTCCTCTGCCACATGGCAAGGCCTGTGGCAGTGTTTGCTGGTCTTCCTTCTCTTCTAGGTTTCCTTAATTTCAGCTTCTTACATCCATGGCTTTTTTTTTCTCTCTCTCTGTATTAATTATGTTTATAAAGAACTCCAGTGAAAGGACTAAGACCCATCCTGAATGACGTGGGTCACACTTTAACTGAAGTAGCTTCATGAAAAGGTCCTACTTACAATGGGTTCACACCCACAGGAATAAATTAACTTTAAGAACGTGTTTTTCTGGGGTACATACTGCTCCAAAGCACCGCAATTATCATATTTTAATTTTATACCCAGCCGTCTTATTGAATTATTTTAGAAATTGTGACAGCCTTCTAGTTGTTTCCTTTGGGTTTTCTGGTTATATAACTTCATATCATCCCCTAATTCTTTCTCTTACCTAAATTAATAATAGTAGTTGTCATAATGGACCTCCTTTTCTTGTTCCTGACTTTGATGAGACTACTTCTAGTTTCCCCATGAGATAGATTTTTTATTAGTTAACAAAATATCCACTTATTTATATTATATTTTATTGTGTTTTAATAAAGAATTGTGGTTGAATTTTACTGTGTCCTTTTGGCATCCATGGGCAGCACCAAATGATTTTTCCCTTTTGTTCTATCAATATGGCAAATTATAGTAACTGATTTTCTAATGTTAAATTATCATTGAATTCTTGGAATAAACCTCATTTGGTCATGGTTTGTTAGTTTGAATGTACTGGTAGATTTTGTTTATGATTTTTACATCAATATTCACAAGTGATGTTGGTATGAATTTTTCTTTTCAAGTGCTTATCATGTTTGGTTTGGTATCAATGTCAAATTAATTTAATATAAAGAATGGGAGAATCTACTCCCCTTATTTTCATGCTCAGTTTAAATGCATTGATGTTATTTGTTCCTTGAAGATTAAATAGAATCCTCCTGTGAAAAAAATCTCCTTATGAAACTCTCTGAAGCAGAGGTTTTCAGGAAATATAGCTCATTAGCAACCTTCTCTATATCTTCTCTGTTAAATCTTTAGTCTTTCCTGAACAATGGATTTATTCATTTAAATATTCTTAGAAATGCATTTAATCTCAAGTTTATATGTATAGATTTGAACTAGGTGGTTACTGATGTTCTTAAAGATATTTTCTACATTTTGGTTATTTTCTTCTTTCTTTTTTGTTTATATTTATGCTTTCTCCCTTTTTTTCTTGAATAGGTTAGCACATGGTTTATTTAGTTTATTTTTTTCTTCAAAGAGCCGATACATGTTTTTCTATAGTTTTCTATTTCCTAAATAATAAGTTTTTCCTATCCTTATTAATTTATTCTCCTTTATTATAGATTTATTTTATTCCCTTTCAGACTTCTTGAGATGAATACTTAATTTGTTGATTTGCTTCCTTGTTTATTAATACAAGTATTTGATGCTCTGAATATTCTTCTAAGCACTGTATTAGCTGTATCCATTGTCTTGATATGTTTTATTTTTGTTTTCATTATTTTCTTCATAATCCACAATTTAGGCTATATTTTTCCCCTTTGGCTCAAGAATTACTTAAGAGAGAGTTTTTAAATTTCTAGGTGGTAAAGTTATTAATTCTCTAGTTTTTTTTTTCCCCCAGTTTTATTTCATCATGCTGTATCTTCTTTCCAGATTTCATGGAGATTAATTTTTATGAATGTTACATCATCATTGAAGATCTATTTCTTTTCAGCATATAGGCCTCTATCCTTTGTATCCATCTTGTTATATGTATCCTTACATAATTTTGTCCATTTTATTTGCCATGGACTAAGAAAGATGAATCAAACTCTTTTATTAATTTATCTTTTGTTGTTTCCTCTTATAGCTCAAGTAAGTTTCATTTCATGAGACTGAGTATTAAGCTCTTTATATATAACTGTAAATCATTGTAAATTGTATTTTTTACAATATAAGGTTTCCTTCTTTGTCCTCTTTTCTGCTTTGGATTTTGGACTCAATTTTAGCTGATACTAGGTTTGTAACTCTACTTTGCCTTTATCCTTAACTTTCTGAATCTTATTATTTTAGGTATTTCTTGTAATATAACATATAATTGGGTTTGGGTTTATTATCTAATCTGAACAATTCATTGTTTTAATAGATGAGTTAGCTCATTTACATTTATTGGTAAGTCAGGTGTATTTGGTCCTAGTTCTATCACTTTCTTTTATGTTATATGTTCTGGTTTTATTGCCTCTTTTTTACACTCGCTATAGTTTCTGTTTCTTTTTTGTAACTTATGATTCTTTAGAAGGTTTGTATTCTTATTCCAGTAGTTTATTAACTATAACTTTATACATTTAATTCTCCATGTTTTTTGTTTACTTAAGCATCTCCTTTAAAGATCTCCTCTTGTCATTGGCATTTTGGTGTATCTAAAATGTACCTACATTAATCACCTATTACCATCCAACAATTACTGCAAAATTTAGTGGCTTAAAGCAACCCACATTTATTATCTCCGAGCCTCTGTTCATCAGGGATCTAGGTATGGCTTATCTAAGGCCTCTGTTTCACAGTCTTTGGAAGCTTTGTAAGCCTCATCTGAAGGTTCAACTTGGGAAAGATCCAAGCTCATTCAGTGGTTGTTGGCAGCATTCAGCTACTGGGAGATCATTAAACTGAGGGCCTCAGGTCTTTGCACGCTGGCCAGAGGCTGCCCTCCATTTCTTGCCATGTGATTCTACGGAAGTTTGCTTCATCAAAGTGCGCAAGCCAAGAAGGCAATACTGAGAGTCTGCTAGGAAGACTGAAATCACAATCCTTTTTAACCTATGCATGGAAGTGACATTCTGTCACTGTTTTTTTTTTTTTTTTTTTTTTTTGTGGAGGAGTGGTAGTGGTGATACGTGTGCTGGGAGTCAAACCTGGGTCTCCCGCATAGCATGCAAACATTCTACCACTGAACCACCCGTGCACCCCCATTCTATCACTCTTGCAGTCTTCTCTTAGTTAAAGCAAGTCAGTAGGTTCAGCTCAGGCTCAAGGGGACTTGGTTTCTTAGGGGTGTGGATAGCAGCAGACAGATTATTAGGGCCACTTTGGAGGCTGCCTACTACTACCAGATGGGGAATCTCCCTATTCTACATGGCGTGTGTTATAGGGCAGCTGTTGTTGCCTCAAATATTGCTTCTTCCCCATTCTTCCTATTCTCTCCTTCTGGACGATGATTAGACATGCAATAGTATTTCTCACCATGTTCTTGTATCTCTTTACCTATCATTTCTCTCTACTCTGCATTCTGAATAATTTCTTCAGCTCTATTTTCTAGTCACCATCCCTCTCTTTCAGTAGTGTTAAAGTCTACTGTTATTTTTAAACAATTATATATTTAACTTCTAAAAGTTCTTTCTGGTTTATTTTACAAATTTGCCTGATCATATTCAGTAGTATCTTGCTGAGCGTGTTTCCGTGACCCCACCTTGGATTTCTTCAAACATGTTACAGATGGTTATTGTTATTGTATATTCTGTATCTGATAATTCTATTAAATAAACAACTTGAGAGTTTAAATCTGCTGTGTTTTTGTTTCTGCTGACTATCACTCATGTGTCCATGTTTGGTTGTGAGTTTGTATTCTATTGACTATGGCCGTGAACTTATTTCAGTGCCTGCATTGTTGAGAATTGTTGAGATAATTTATGATTGTTTCATCCAAAACCAGGAGCTGCCACCAACCTGGAACTGGTAGGCCCCTATCCAGACCCCCTGGTTTAACCTGGGAGTCTGAGATAGAGCTCCCCAGCCTTGCTGCCAGTCTAGAACTCATTCTCCCAACTGTAGTGCCAAGGTCAGCCCCTGCCCTCAGGAGAACTCTTCACCCTTTCTATGTACTCACCTCATATTGACATACATTTTTGCATATATTTAAGTGTGTGTGTGTGTCTATGTATGTATTTTGTATTTATTTCCTTGGATAGTTCTTTTACTTCTGATGAGCTCAGGAGTAAGATTTATGTTTTGGTACACTCATAAAACCTAGCTGTTTAGTAATGAAAGAGCAACACCATTCTTCCCTGTGCAATTTTGAAGCTATCATGTACCTCAGAAAAGCCATGTTTTAGTCCTGATTCAATCTTGTGGGGGCAGCCGTTTCTTTTAATCCTGATTCAATACTGTAGGTTGGACACATTTGATTAGATTAACTCCACATGCTGTGGTGTGCCCAATTGCGGGTGTGACCTTTTGACTAGATGGAGATGTGACTCCACCCATTCCAAGTGAGTCTTGATTATTTTAGTAGTCTTTAAAAGGGGAAGCATTTTGGAGAAAGATCAGAAACAACAGAGCTAACAGAAACCTCATAGCAGAGCTGACAGATGCTGACATTTAGAGAAGAGAGACACCGATGTTTGGAGATACTTGGAGCTCAGCAGACGTCACCATGAGATATTAAGCAAGCCAGAGCTGGAGAGAGCCAGGGGAAGCCAAGAGACAAAGGCCAGCCCCGGAGAAGCAAAGTGAGGAACCCCCACAGAAACAGAGGCTGAAAGCAACAGAGCCCAGGAACAAGGGACCCGCAGATGCCAGCCATGCCACTACCCAGCTGACAGGGCTGTTCCTGACCCACTGACCCATTGAATTATGGTTTCTTTCCTGGTATGCCTTAGCTTGTACATTTTTATAGGCTTAGAACTATAAACTTGTAACTTATTAAATTCCCCTTTTTAAAAGCCATTCCACTTCTGGTATACCACATTCTGGCATCTTGCAAACTAAAGCACTCCCAGATCATCTAGTCTTCCATTTGCCAGGAGCAGAAGCTGCACCTGTCAATCTGCTCTTTAGTTCACTGACTGTATCCTAGCTACACGGGTGTGATGAAATAAATACATTTCCATCTCCATCCTTTTTTCTTTCATTCCCTTCAGCATCCAATTTTATTACTTTTCTTAGCATTTGACATTCCTTCTTTAAAAATTCTTATGTCTCAATTATTTATCTTTTATACTTTTGCTCTTTCCTGGCTAGAAATTGGTATGCATAGACTACCTCCTCCTTTTCCCACCCCCACTACCTTTTCCAAGCTGTTCTTACCTACGTCATTGCTGCCTTGTCTGGGTCCACATCATCTGCATTCTCATCTCTAACTTTAATCCCCACATTTTTTTTTATTGTATAGTATAGCATATATACAAAGCAAAGAAATAAAAAAGCAATAGTTTTCAAAGCACTCTTCAACAAGTGGCTGCATGAGAGATCCCAGAGTTTGTCATGGGCTAACATACAATCCTCTCCTATTTTTCCTTCTAGCTATTCCAGAATATAAGAGGCTAGAGGGCTTAAATATTTTTCTATCACAATTGACTTTTTTTTTTTAATTTGCATATGGGCAGGAGGCACCAGGGATCGAACTCCAGACCTCCAGCACAGCAGGTCGGAGCTCTACCTGCTGAGCCATGGCAGCCGCCCACAATTGACTTTTTTTCCTTCTTTTTTTTGTGAAAAATACCATATATACAAAAAAGCTATAAATTTCAAAGCACAGCACCACAATTAGTTGTAGAACATATTTCAGATGTTGGCATGGGGTACAATTTCACAATTTTAGGTTTTTACTTCTAGCTGCTCTATGGTACTAGAGACTAAAAGAGTAATGATTCAGCATTCATATTCATTTGTTAAATCCTTTCTTCTTTGTATAGCTTCACCATCACCTTTGATCTTTCCATTCCTCTCTTTAGGGGTGTTTGAGCTATGGCAATTCTAAATCTTTCATATTGGAAGGGTCTGTCACTAATATGGGGTAGAGAGATGGAACTATGTGATGTTCTGGAGAGGCTGGGCTAGGTTTCAGGACTTATCTGGACCAGGGACCCATCTGGAGGTTGTAGGTTTCTGGAAAGTTACTCTAGTGCATGGAACCCTTGTGGACTCTTATATATTGCCCTAGGTGTTCTTTAGGATTGGCTGGAATGGTCTTGGTTGGGTGTTGGCAGGTTATGATAGGTAGCAAGGTCTACCTGAAGCCTGTGTAAGAGCAGCCTCCAGAGTAGCCTCTCGACTCTATTTGAACTCTCTCTGCCACTGATACTTTATTAATTATACTTCTTTTCCCCCTTTTGGTCAGGATGGAATTATTGATCCCTCGGTGCCAGGTCTGGATTCATCCCTGGGAGTCATCTCCCACATTACCAGGGAGACGTTCACCCCTGGATGTCATGTCCCACACAGAGGGGAGGACAATGATTTCACTTGCAAAGATGGGCTTAGAGAGACTGAGGCCACATCTGAGCAACAACAGAGGTCCTCCAGAAGTAACTCTTAGGCATGCCTATAGGTAGTCTAAACTTCTCCGCTACCTACATAAGCTTCCCAAGAGTAAGCCTCATGATCAAGGGCATGACCTATTGATTTGAGTGTCCCTAAAGTTTGACACAGTATCAGGGGATTCCCTGATGGTAAGGTTTAATAGTTCCATATTCTTTCTCCCCTCCCTCAGGGGACTTTGCCAATATGATGATTTTATCTGCTTAATATACTCTAGGATGTATCCAGGCATTACAATCATCTATACAAGATTAAAGGACCTCTTTCTTATTCTGTGCTCCCTGTGTTTCAATTGTTCAAATAAGCTATACAGATAGGTTGAATTAGATTATGCACTACAGAAAACTTCAGTTCTAGATCAAATAAACCTTTCTTCCATTGGTCTCAAAAAAGTATGTGTGGTCCTAAAATATACACACTGTCTTCCTTACCCCTATGTTCTGAATTACTTTAACCTCAACCTGTTTAGCTTCGTTTTTATCTCGAAATATCAGGTTATATATATATATATATATATATATATATATATATATATAACAGCCTCTCAAAATCCAATAATAATAATCACCACTCCGGACTTACTGTCTCTGCTCTAAAAGCTTACAGTCTAGGCCCCTGTTTTCTTATGAGCATTTTCTAAAGGTGACCATACCATTGTTGTTCTTTTGTTTCTGGCTTATTTTGTCTCACGAGTTCGATCCTTTTTTGTAGTAGCCCAACCTTCGTTCATAAGTATACACCATGGTTCACCAATCTACTTCACTGTCAGTGCATCCTTCAGCCACCTGCATTCATCGGGTATCATGTATAGAGCCCCAAGTCCACAATCCATCAACATTCTTGATTTTAGATGATTTCATGTTCCCAAGAGAAAGAAAACCAATAAATACACCCTCGCCAGATAGGAAATCTAAACCTCTTCTTAACTCTTGTCCTTCACCCCATGTTTTACCTCTGCTTTTGCTGTGGTAGTGCTGATGGTTTTCTTTTGAACATAACTCATAGATGTGATAGTAGTTTTCCCCCATACCCTGGCCTTAAACATTCCTTATACAAGAATCATATCTTTGAAGTAATTCTTATGAGAACTAATTCATATTTCTATTGTCAGTCAGTGGGAAGTAGGTCTATAAAACCCCTTTCAATCTTGTTCGTCTTCAATATGATAATATTACTTCTAGACCCACTAGAGGAATCACCTTCACTTCTATCTATTCCCTTACATTGGCATTCAACCTGATTAGTTAATGGTTCACCCATCTCTAGTTTCTATGTATCTCTAAGTCCCCTCTATTCTGTATTATAAGCCCCTGATTATACCTTTATGCTGGTCATAAAAATGGAATCATATGGTATCTATCCTTTTGTGTCTGGCTAATTTCACTCAGCATTATGTCCTCAAGGGTCATCCATCTTGTCATGTGCTTCAGGACATCATTTTGTCTTGATGCTGCATAATATTCCATCATATGTATATACCACATTTTGTTGATCTACTCGTCTGTTGATGAGCATTTGGTTTGTTTCCATCACTTGTCAATTGTGAATAATGCTGCTATGAACATTGATGTGCAAATGTGTGTTTGTGTCATTGCTTTCAGCTCTTTTGGGTATATACCAAGTAGTGCTATTGCTGGGTCATAGGGCAACTCAAGGATAGTTTCCTAAGGTACCACCAGTCTTCCACAGTGGCTGCACCATTATACATTCCCACCAGCAGTGCATAAGTGTCCCAGTTTCTCCACATCCTGTCCAACATTTATAGTTTCCTATTTAATAGCAGCCATTCTTACAGGTATTTGATGGTATCTCATTGTAGTTTTGATCTGAATTTCCCTTATAGCCAATGAAAATGAGCATCTCTTCATGTGCTTTTGAGCCATCAGCATTTGCTTTTCAGAAAAATGCCTATTCATATCTTCAGCCCATTTTACAATTGAGTTGTTGGTTCTTTTGTTGTTGAGTTGTGTGATTTCTTTGTATATACAGGGAATCAAACCTTTGTCTGATATGTGATTTCCAAATATTTTCTCCCATTGAGTTGGGTGCCTCTTCACCTTTTTGACAAAGTCTTTTGAGGTACAGAAGCATTTAATTTTGAGGAGTTCCCGTTTATCTATTTTTTCTCTTGTTGCTTATGCTTTGGGTCTAAAGTTTAGGAAGCTACCTCCTATTACTAGGTCTTGAAGATGTTTCCCTGCATTTTCTTCTAGAAGCTTTATGGTGCTAGGTCTTATATTTAGGTATTTGATCCACTTAGAATTAATTTTTATGTAGAGTGTAAGATAGTGGTCCTCTTTCATTCTCTTGGCTATTGATATCCAATTCTTTCATGCCCAATTATAGAAAAGACTATTTTGTCCCAGTTCAGAGGATTTGGGAACCTCGTCAAAAATCAGTTGACCATGGATTTGGTGGTCTATTTCTGCATCCTCAATTTGATTCCATTGGTCATTGCTTCTGTCTTTGTGCCAGTACCATGCTGTTTCGACTCCGTGGCTTTATAATAGGTTTTAAAGTCAGGGAGTGTTAATCCTCCACTTTGTTCTTCTTTTTTAGGATGCTTTTAGCTATTCGTGGTCTTTTTCCCTTCCAGAGGAATTTAGTAGTTAGCTTTTCCAAATATTCAAAGTATGTTGTTAGACTTTTGATTGGTATTGTGTGTTGAATCTGTAGATCAGTTGGGGAGAAATGACATCTTAACTATAACCTTCTGGTCCATGAGCAGGGAATGTCTTTCCACTTTTTTAGATCTCCTTTGATCTCTTTTAGCAGTGTTATGTAGTTTTCTTTGTGTGAGTCCTTTACATTCCTAGTCAAGTTCATTCCTAAGTATTTGATCCTTTTAGTTGCTATTTGGAATGGATTTTTTTCCTTAACTGACTCCTCAGCTTGCTCATTGCTTGTGTATAGAAATGTTACTGAGTTTTGCACATTAATTTAATATTCTGCCACCTTGCTGAATTTGTTTATTAGCTCAAGTAACTTTGCTGTAAATTTCTCAGGATCTTCCAAGTATAGTATCATATCATCTGCAAATAATGAGTTTTACTACTTCCTTTCCAACTTAGATGCCTTTTATTTCTTTGTCCTGCCTGATTGCTCTAGCTAGAACTTCTAGCACAATGTTAAATAATAGTGGTGACAGTGGGCATCCTTGTCTTGTACCTGATCTTAGGGGGAAAGCTTTCAGTCTCTCTGCATTGAGTACGATGCTGGCTATCAGTTTTTCATATATTCCCTTTGTCATAATGAGGTAATTACCTTTGATTCCTATCTTTTGGAGTGTTTTTATCAGAAAAGGATGCTGAATTTTTTCAAATGCTTTTTCAACGTCAATCTAGATGATCATGTGATTTTTCCCTTTCAATTTGTTAATGTGCTCTATTACATTAATTGATTTTCTTGTGTTGAAACATCCTTGCATTCCTGGTATAAACCCCACTTGGACATGGTGTATAATTCTTTTAATGTGCTGTTGGCTTCGATTTGTTAATATTTTATTGAGAATTTTTACATCTATGTTCATTAGGGAGAGTGGCCTAGGATGTAGGAAGTAGTTTTCCCTTTTTATCACATCTTTACCTGGTTTGGGTATTAAAATTTTATTAGCTTCATAAAATGAGTTACTTAGATTTCCTTTTTCTTCAATTTTTTGGAAAAGTTTGAGCCGGATTGGTGTTAGTTCTTTCTGGAATGTTTGATAAAATTCCCCTGTGAAGCCATCTGACTCTGGGCTTTTCTTTGTAGTTAGATTTTTGATGATTGATTGGATCTCTTTACTTGTGATTGGTTTGTTGAGATCTTCTGTTTCTTCCTGAGTCAGTGTAGCTTGTTTGTGTGTCTCCAGGAATTGTCCATTTCATCTAAGTTGTCTAATTTATTGGCATACAGTTGTTCATAGTATCCTCTTATGATTTCTTTATTTCTTCAGGGTCTGTGATAATGCACCCCTTCTCATTTCTGATTTTGCTTATTTGCATCTCCTCTCTTTTTTTCTTTGTCAGTCTTGCTGGTGGCCCATCAATTTTATTGATTTTCTCAAAGAACCAACTTTTGGGTTTTTTTGGTTCTTTCTATTGTTCTTTTGTTCTCCCATTAATTTATCTCTGCTTTAATCTTTGTTATTTCTCTTCTCCTATTTGCTTTGGGGTTAGTTTGCTGTACTTTCTCAAGTTCCTCAAGGTTTGCTGTTAAATCCTCGATTTTTGCTCTTTCTTGTTTTTTAATATAGGCATTTAGGGCAATAAATTTCCCTCTCAGCACAGCGTTTGCCACATCCCATAAGTTCTGATAAGTTGTATTCTTATGATTTTCATTCATTTTCAGATAGCTACTGATTTCCCTAGCCATTTCTTCTTTGACCCATTGGTTGTTTAAGAGTGTGTTATTTAATCTCCATATATTTGTGAATGTTCTCATTCTTATTGAGATCCAGCTTCATCCCATTATGATCAGAGAAAGTGCTTTGAACAATTTCAGTATTTTTAAATTATAAAGACCTGTTTTGTGCCCTGCATATGATCTATCCTGGAGAATTTCCATGAGCATTAGAGAAGAATGTACAACCTTGTGTTTTGGGGTGCAATGGCCTATATATTTCACTAGGTCTGATTCATTTATCAAGTTATTTAACTTCTCTATTTCCTTTTGATCTTCTGTCTGGTGTTCTATTTATATAGAAGAGTGGTGTATTGAAGTCTCCTACTATTATTGTGAAACATCTATCGCTCCCTTCTGTTTTGCTAGTGTCTGTCTCATGTACTTTGGAGCTCCTTGATTGGGAGCATAAACATTTATGATTGTTATATCTCCTTGGTGAATTGACCCTTTAATTAGTAAATAGTGTCTTTCTTTGTCTCTAATGATATCCTACACTTAAAGTCTATTTTGTCCTATATTAGTATAGTTACCCCTCCTTTCTTTTGGCTACAACTTGCATGAAAAATCCTTTTCCATCCTTTCACTTTCAGTCTATTTGTATCCTTGTGTCTAAGATGTATATGTAAGCAGCATATAGCTAGATTATGTTTCTTAATCCATTCTGCCAATCTGTATCTTTCAATTGGTAAGCTTAATCCATTAACATTCAAAGTTATTACTGAAAATGTGTTTCTTGATTCCACCATCTTATCTTTTTACTTTTGTCAGATCTATATATTCTTTTCCCTCCTTCTCTTGTATTCTTTAAATTACCCTTAGTGGTATGCTTCAATTCTGTGCCCTCCTCCAGACCTCCCTCTCCTGTCTTTTTTTTTCATCTGGCAGAGCTTCTTTTAGTATCTCTTATAGGGCCAGTCTCTTGTTGACAGATTCTTTCAGGACTTCTTTGTCTGTGAAAACTTTAATCTCTCCCTCAATTTTGAATGACAGTTTGGCTGGGTACAGAATTCTTGGCTGGAGGTCTTTTTCTTTCAGGATCTTGAATATATCATACCACTGCCTTCTCACCTCCAGGGTGCTAGTTGAGTAGTCTGAATTCAGTCTTATTTGATTTCCCTTGTATGTAATAGATTGTTTTTCTCTTGCCCCTTTCAAGATTTTCTGCTGCTCTTCAACATTTGACAGACTGACTAGTATATGCCTTGAGGAAGGCATATTTGGATTTATTCGGTTTGGAGTTTGTTGGGCTTCTTTGACTTATATATTTGTGTCCTTCAGGAGGGTCGAAAAGTTTTACCCCATTATATTTTCAATTGCTCTTCCTAGCCCTTTACTCTTCTCTTCTCCTTCTGGGACACCAATGTGTCTTATATTTGTGTGCTTTATTTTGTTTATCATTTCCCTGAGTTCCCATCTGATTTTTCCATCTTTTTTGCCATTTGCTGTTTTGAGTCTTCAAAGTCAGTTATCCTGTCCTCTATATCACTTAGTCTTTCTTCTGTCTGTTCAAATCTGGTGTTGTGTGCCGCTAGTATGTTTTTTATTGGTCAGCAGAGTCTTTAATGTCTGTGATATCTGCTATTTTTCTATTTATTCTTTCAAATTCCTCTTTATGCTCTTCTACTGTCTTCTTGATCTCTTTTATATCATTTGTTATCCCGCTTATTAAGTAGAGCTATATGAACATCTTTGATTAGTTGTTCCAAAGTCCGTGTCTCCTCTGCTGTTTTAATTTGGTCATTAGGCAGGTCTATATCTGTTTGCATTGTGATATGCTTAGTGATCTGCTGTCTTCATAGCGTGTAAATATCTTGATTGATTTAGTTTGGGAGTTAATTTCTTTCAGTAATCTAAGGCCTTGTGTTTGCAGGATGGTTGTACAGCAGTGAGCAGGGATGGGGCAGGCACTCAGTGTGGTTGTTTGTTTCAGGGCAGGTATAAGTGCAGGTTGGGAGTGTTATGCTGATTTTTGTGACGTGGGTGCCCTGCGGCCAGGGAGGATGTAGCTGTGTGGGTGCACTGGTCTGGGGGATGTAACCCTGGTGTGTGCTTCTCTAAGGCACTGGGCCCTTGGTGCCCATACTAGAGCTGTGGCAGCAGGTCAGTGTTATGCCATCGTGGATTGGGAGCAGTTGTGACCCAGTCAGCACTTTCTCAGAGCTGGGAAGTGATGCTGAGGGCTGTGCACATGTGCAGTTCTAAGACTGCTGTAAAGTGCAGTTCCCAGAGCTGAATGACATGATTGGGGGCCCACGCGCATGTGTAAACCTGAGAGTGCTGTAAACAGATGCTCTCAGCTCAGAGACGGTGGGGTGAGGCTGTGCGACACGATGGGCAGGGGGATGGTAGGGACAGGGGTAGCCTAGGTATGGAGGTTAGTGCCTGCAGCGTTTATGTGCTGGCAACAGCCTGCAGGGAACAGGGAGGGGGAGGTAGTGCTCAGGAGGGGTGCAGGAGAGGTGGGTTGGGATGCACTTGGGGTGGGGGTACATGCACTGGGGGCTGGTGGGGTGTGGGCACCTGGAGCGCAGGGAATGGAAGCAGATGACGGGGTTCAGGTGCGTGGGGTATGGGGTGAGTCTCTGGTCACAGGGCCGTGCTGGTGAGGTTAGAGCACCCAAGGAACACAGCCTGGCTTACTTCCTAGTCCTGCGTTCCAGTCCGTGCACTCCTGTGGGCTCTGCGCCTCCGCGCCAGGCACAAGCTTTCTGCCTCTCAGTTCCTCAGCCGCTGCAACCAGGGCTGCCGCATATGGTGCAGAAGGCCCTCCCAGGACAGCCGCACTCCCAAATCACCACCTCAGTCACCCTCGTGTCCCTTCTCTCAGTTTTCCGTGGAGCAAGTTTAAGCTTGAGCTAGTCTATTTGGCCATCTTCCCGGAAGTCTCTCCCTCACGTTTGTTTTAATCAATACTTTCATCAGCTCTCACTGCTAGCCCTGTTGCCCTGAGCTCTCATTCATTCCTTAGTTGGCCTAAGTTCATTTTCTACAAAAAAAAAATCCAGATATATGGTGTGCACAATTGTTTCTTTGTGTGTTACCTAAATAGTTGAGCTTAGTTGATTTAAATTTCCCAGATCACATGTTCTTTCCTTGTGTCCTGATGACTGTTGCTCCATTACCTTCTGGCCACGAATGTGGAGAAATGTGAGCACAGCCTATCGTTCCCCATTACAAATGACTTGATCTCTGTGCCTGGCTGTCCAGAGGATTTTTCACTTTATTGTTGAAATCCAATAACTTGATCAAGACGTGTCTCGGTGTTCATTGTTCTGTACCACTTTTCCTGGAACAGGGCTCTGCCTTTCAATCTGTTACTGAAATCCCTTTTTATTTCAGGATTCTCTTTGAATTTATAATTGAGTACTTTTTCTGTTGCATTATTTTAGTTCTCTTCTTTAGGAATACCACTTATGCTCCCATCATCATTCACTAATCTGTCATTTCCTCTTAATATTTTAAAATTGTTGGCTCATTTCTATTTTATTATATTCATTTTTACTCAGTTATAAACTCCAAGTTCCTTATGATATTTTCAGTGTTGTTTATCTTCTTTATTCTCCTTTCAGTGTTGTTTTCATTGATGATCAGATTTTATTTTCTCTTAACATCCTTGATGAAGTTCTGATGCCTCATTTGTATCTCCTTCTTGGGCCTGACCATCTTTTCCTGAATTCTTAATATGTATGCTTTTTGCTCTTTTTTACAGATACAATTGCTGCATTAAAAAAAAATTGGTAACAATATGCTTGGACGTCATTCTCGTGCACTGCATACCAGTTATCTGGCAAGTCCCTCCAACGTCTTCCTCCTGTTCCTTATGCCCCTTTTATTTGGGCTGTCATAGTGGAGACTCTTTGCTGCCTGGTTCTTTTCCACCATTGCTCACCTTTGAGCTATTCGTAGATGGGCTATTTATAGTACGCTCAGGTTGGAGAGAGCCAAGGCTGTTTCCAGGCTAGCAAGAATTCCCTCTCTAAGAGGATTGTGGGGGTAGGGGAGCTGAAGACCTCAATTTTCAGAGCAGCCCAATCTCACCATGCAGAAACTCTTTCCCATCGTGAGATCTGATTTCCTCCAGGTATAGTTGGCCTTGTGATTTCCTTAGGCAACCTTGCTTTCCCTACTTCTGCCTCATCACAGACTGGGTCCAGAGACTCTTCAATCACCAGTCTGAGCATTTGTATTTTTTTCTTTATCTTTTCATTAGTGAATAATTGTAATAAAGTATAATATCTGTACAGAAAAGTACACAAATGTAACTTTAGAGCTTGATTAGTTTTTATAAAGTAAACACAACTGTGTTTTTTTAAAAAAAAAAAAAAAAAAAGAGGCTATTGACCTGGTTAAGTGAACACCCAATCCTGTGCTGCTGACCTCATTGGAAAAATGGAGAAAACCCTGTCTTACCCCAACCCAACAGTTGTAAGCCTCAAGATGACAGATGTCAGAGCACTTTGTAACTTGTAAACCATCATGCACATGCCGGTTATCTGTCTTAAAAGGCATCATGGTAACAAGTGCATTCCACCCCATTTGTTCACATGGCACAAAAGAATCACAGGAAGGGTGAGTGCTTGGCTTGGGTGCCCAGAGTGATAGTGGCTCAGCTTGGAACAATCCAAGGCCACAGTTCTAAAGTCTCCTTTTCTAGTCATTTCTCCTTTGTTTTTAAAATACCTGTATAATTAGCTCCAAATCAGAAAATAGAGCATCACCAGCACCTAGAAGTCCCCTCGTGCTCTCTACCCTCAAAAGCTACACTGTCCTGACCCCCAACACCGTAAATTTATTTGTTTTGGAATTTTACATAAATGGAGCCACACAGTAGCCCATTGTTCTACTATATAGTAATTTATCTGTCCTGCTATTGTTGGGTATTTGGGTGTTTCCAGTTTGAGACTAATACAAATTGCATTGCTATGAACCTTCTGACAATGTTTTTGGTGAACATATGCACTCATTTCTTATTGATATGTACCTAGGAGTGGAATTGCTGGATAATGGAATGTACATATTTTCAGTTTTAGTAAATAACTGCCAAAGAGTTTTCCAAGGTTTTTGAACCAAGTTGGAATCTCATCATCAGAGAAGCCACTTCACACCCCTATGATGACTGTTTGAAAAAAAAAAAAAAGCAATGGAAAATAATAACTGTTGGTGAGAATACAGGGAAATCAGAACCCTTGTGCATTGCTGATAGGAATGTGCAACCACTGTGGATGACAGTTTGGCAGTTCCTTGGAGTTTAAGTATAAACTGACAATCCCACTTCCTAGGTATAAACCCCAAAGAATTGAAAGCAGGGACTCAAACAGATACTTGTACACCAGTGTTCACAGCTGCATCATTCACAATAGTCAAAAGGTAGGAAAAAAACAAAGGTGTGAAGTCACCAACAGATGAATGAATAAACAAAATGTGGTGTATATATACAATGGAATATTATTCAGTCAAAAAGGAATGAAGTGCTGATACATGCTACAATCGGACAAAACTTGAAGGCTTGATACAGTATGGAATAAGGCAAATAGTGTATGATTTCACTTTTATGAGACATCTAGAATAAACAGTTTCATAGAGAGAGAGTAGACTAGAGGTTATGGGGGGCTGGGGGAAGGGGATTTGATGGGGAGTTACTGCTTAAAGGGTAAGTGTCTATTTGAGATGAAAAAGTTTTGGAAATGGATGATAGTGATGGGAATACAACATTGTAAATTCAATGAATACAGCTGAAATGCACACTTAAAAATGGTTTTAATAGGAAATTTATGTTAAATATATTTAGAACAATGTATTTATTTTTAAAAGCCACCAAACACAAGGGGGACAAAATTGTGAGAACTACAGCCATCTTGTATACCTATAAACCAGACAACAAAGTTAGAAGTTCTCAATCCATTTTAACAGGGATTAGGGAAAAGGTATCTCACTGTGAAGAATTTTTCCCTTTGACAGGAAACTGTAACATTTCCTTATTTGGGAGCTACAGCAATAAGGCAATCATAAATAGACTATGAATAAAAGCCTCTCATCATGAGTGCACAAGAGTACCCATTGTGCCACATCCTTGCCAACACTTAGTATTCTCCATCTTTTTCACTCTAGTCATTCTGGTTGGCATATTGAGGTGTCAAATGGTGGTTTGAATTTGCTATTCCCTGATGACTGGTGAAGCTGAGCACCTTTTCATATGTTTATTGACCATTTAGAAAACCTCTTTTATCAAATATCTGTTCAAGTTCTCTTGCCCATATTTCCTACTGGGTCTGCCTTTTAATTAATTGACCCATAGGAGGGTTTTAAATATATATGTATTCTGGATACAAATACATCATTGGTTATATGCATTGCAAATATCTTCCCCCACTTTCTCACAGGTGTCTTTGGATAAACAGAAGTTCGCAGTTTTAATGGAATATAATTCATTAGTGTTTTCCTTTATGGATAATGCTTTCTGTGTTCTGCTTAAGAAATCTTTGCCTGACCTCATTCTCCTTGTCTTTAATGATTTAAAAAGTTTTATGAGAAAATTTGATGTATACTAAAGAGTGTATACAGCCTTCTTCCTCTCTCCTGATGCAGCAGCTATTTCTCCTGCCCATAAATTCATCTCCTGGGTCAGTCTTGTCTCATAAACCTGTGTCCGCACCCTGACACTGTGCTCTCGAAGAGCTCTTAGATCATGGTGCAGGCAATCAAACGTTTAATGAGGTGCGGGAAATCTTTATAGGACCAGCTGGTGCTGCACTTGAGGCTTGCATCTTTTTACTATTCCATTGAGAGGCAAACCATAAAGAGAGCGTGGAGGCTTTTCTGAACCTAAATGTACCGTATTCCATTGGAATCCTCAGCTTTGTGGAGAACCAGTCAGCTCCAACACACTTGAAAAATAAGAAGGAGCTATTGGTGCTTCTTAGCTCTTTGCAGAACCCCCTTTCCAGCTCTGCTGTCCTTTCCTGTTTCTCCTTTATTTTCACACCTTCACCCTCTACATATTTTTGGCTTTGGACAGCAGAGTTGCACATCCCTTGTAGGCAGTTTTTGAGAATCCTTGCAACAGCAGACATCTAAATGGAGTGGGGTAAGCCCTTTCCAAACCTTGCTGAGACCACTCCCCCCCGGGGTATGCCAGCCGGGTCCTTCGGCCACACCCTCGAGGGGGATGCCTTCCCACCCCAGCTCAGGCCCTTTAGCCATGATTGTGTTTGGCATCTTGGAAGCCCTGCATCCTTAAAAGATCCTTAAGGACATCTGTTCTCAATTTCCAGACCATGAGGCAAGGATTTGGGTGCAATTAGTTTATCTGGGAAGTGATCCCAGGAAGCACTGAGGGAGCAAGGAAGTGAGGGAAAGAAGGGAGGAAAGCCAAGGAAGGTGCACTGATGGGCAGGTCAGTGCTGTGGGCCATGGGGCCATCCCTCCAGGACCCTCTGGGAGATGCATAAAACATGCCCCAGAATCACCCCCTTGACAGATGCTGGAAGTGGTGGTTCATCCACCTCCTACCCCATATGTTTGAGGGCGACCCCAGTGGGGAGCTTGGCAAGCAGGCCAGGGGAGGGTGCTGCCTGCAGGGGCTCCCACAGGAGAGGCGAGGACATGGGGCAGGATGCAGGCGGTGTCTGCTTCAATTATTTGGATAAATGATCTCATTCTGAGCAGTTTGTCCATGTCCAGATTTTGCTGGTGCTAACTACAAATAAGAGTTGGTGTGTTTTTAAGTGCCTGTTCCTCTTTTAGTTAAAATATTTGAATTCCATATTATGGTTGTTCAGAAATTCAGAAAGCATCTCACCCAGCTGCATAGCTGGTGCACAGCTCAGCTAGAAGGTGGGTGACCACAAAAGGTGACCTCATTAACTCCATGGGGGACCCCTGAGCCCATCGTCACACTTTGGGCTCTCTTCTCTGGGGCCTGGCTTAGCAGCTACCCAACCGCTTCGCTCCAGCCTCAGCTTTAGAGCTGCCTCTTCCAGCAAGCCACCTCTGACCGAGGCCTGGCTGGTTAGATTCTTTTCCTTTGAGCCAGCCCCTCGGTGTCTGCCTCGACCTTATGGCATTCAGTAGAAACTGTTTGCCAGTCACGGCTGGGAGGGAGGCAGGCACTGTGACCACCTACTTGTGCCCTGGTCCTACAATTAGTGGAGCCTCATAGCGGAGTCTGCATCCCTGAACCGACTCCCTACAAGTCAAGCCGTCCTAGAAGTTCATGCATGGAATTTTGTTGAGGTGGACAAACCAGTGGAAAGCATGTACCTCTTTTATCAATGTCCAGATTGCATGACCCTCCCTCTTCCCGTCATGTTTCAAACCTAAACCTGAAATGGTGAAAGGGCTGCACCCTTGCTGGAAGCCAGGAGGCCGTGGCCTGGGTGTGTTGGATGTTCTCAGGCCCTCAGCCCTCGGGCCCCACCCCTTGTCCCCTGTCGCTACAGCACCTGATGTGTGCCGGCCTCTGGTGCCTGGTGGAAGGAGATTCGTCCTGCAAGACGAAGCTTGACCCGCCCCTGGATGGCACGGAGTGCGGGGCAGACAAGGTAACCCCTGCTTCCCGCGGCCTCCACGGAAGACAGCCCCATGTCTCCAAGTAAGCCAACATGGGCGCCTCACCTTCCCAAAAGCAACCTGCGCTCTGTGCTCAGGAGTCCACAAAGTATCCCCCCGAAATGGCCCCCTCCTGCACACGGGGACACCCACCCCGCTCCACTCCTTTCTCTTAAGATGCAAAAATGATTTAATATTTTTGTCACATTAACTCCTTTTGTGACATAAGTGGATTTATCTAAAAGGGAAACGACTTCAGTATGCCTTAAGTGGAAAAGCAGCACCCCTTGCCACACACAAAAGGCTGTATTTAAAAATGAATTTAATTAGAATAGCCTTGTCAAGTTCTAGCAAGCTATTCCACGAGTGAGCCTGCCACCTTATCACGAACAGAAAGATTAGCAAGTGTTAGAGGGTGGCCCAAGACCCAGCACAACAGGCTGAGACTTTTTCCCCCTGGGTCTTATCAGATGCTCAAAAGAGTTGAACAGGAAATGAGATTTTCCCTTTGGTGCCCTTACTGAGAGCTGCTAAGGTCACATCTCGTGCCCCCAGGCCTGAGCCGCACACTGCAAAGTTCTGGCTTGGAGACGTAGGTCGCTCTTATCCTCGGAAAGAGCCAACATCACCCGTGTGGACTTGGCAGCAGCATCTCAAAGCACTAAAGCTGACTCTGAGGTTCAAAATCCACAGAGGCAGGCCGGCCCATGCTGCCGTGCGGAGAGAGTCACTCACTGAGCAGGGTTTGCAGAAGTTTGGGGGTCTTCCCGAGCCACATGAATTCATCCTGTTTCTGGGAACTTAGAAAGTCCCCACATTCCGTGTGGAAGTTTTGGGGGAAATCCAAGCCCCAGAGGGACAGAGGGATCGGGTTGAGTAAGTAGGGAATGTTGCAAAAGTTAGCAAGCTTGCACAACCCCAGAATTACCAAAAAATGGGCTTTTGGGGGTGTTTTGGACATAGTGGAATCCCCTCCCTGGTGTGGGGGCAGGGTCGCTTCACCCCTCCTGAGTCCCCCCCTGCCCACGGGCCCCCCTTCCTCTGTTTCAGTGGTGTCGAGCCGGGGACTGTGTAAGCAAGACCCCAATCCCGGAGCACGTGGACGGGGACTGGAGCCTGTGGGGCACCTGGAGCATGTGCAGCAGGACGTGTGGCACAGGTGCCCGCTTCCGGCAGAGGAAGTGTGACAACCCCCCGTAAGTTCCTTCCACCTGGGCCTGCTCCCTGGGGCCTTGCTCAAGGTGGCCCTGAGAGCAGAACAAGACCTCTGGGCTGCAGTCCTTGCTGCCTTCTGCAGAGCAGGGTCCGTCTCCCACTGAGAATTTGGGTGCAATGGAAACAAATGGAACCAAGGGGTCCCCATATCCAGTGGGGTCTCAGCAAGGCTTTCCCAGGCTTCCATAGGCCTTTTCTGTGAACACGGGTGCAGTAGATTTGGGAGGTGAACCGGGTGGCTTAGTTCCTTGTCTGGACCCTGGAAATAAATAGATTACAAGGCCTTGTGGCCTCTTTCATGTGCCCTCTTGGTCCACATTCATCAGAGGGAAGACCATAGACCTCCAGGAATGAGAGGCCGACCTTCAAATTGGCTGCTAACTGCCAGCAGGGAGCACCGGAGTTAAAGAATCCCAAAATGTCTGCATTGAGCCACCTTGTTCATCCAAACATTTCTCACCTGCCCTTGGTAGAGATATTTGACACAATACAGCGTCTTGCATCGTATAGCTTACATCATAGGCTTCCTTTCACTAGCAACGAACGCTATACTCCTCCTTGTTAACCTTTGCACATATGCCTCTGAAAAGGCAGAGTCAGACTTTGGGCTCCATTACCATCATTCCATCAGCACAGGCTTTTCTCTTCTCTTTTGAAATTTCCCATTTTTAATATTTCTTTGAACCACCTGTTTGTGTCTTTTATGCCCTCATCCCGCATGGCATCCATTTTGAAAAAGAGCAAGTTGTAGATCATCACTAAAAAGAATGCTGAATGCCCACAAGTAAGTCATGTGGGTGAATATTAACCAGTCTCTTATGTTTAAAACCCCTGATGCTTAGGCTAACACCCCAGATACATTAAATCACAAACTTAGTATGGAACCCGCGAACAGGAGGTTTTAAACCTCCCCAGATGATTTCAATAGCTGGCTAAGGCTGAGAGCCTCTGGATTAAAGGAAAATTATGTTCACAGTTCAGTTGATGGTAGGAATGCCATTTTTGCTGGTAATGCTGTAAAAATTGATTCTTATTAAATCGCATATTGTGTCTAATTAAAACTTTTCCTCCGATGCCCAGCAGAGTGCTTGACCCATGATAAGTCCTTAATTGTTTAGGAATGATTTCTTAATTAAAAATGTAGATGAGTAGATGATTAGAAACCCCATCTAGCTATATGGTGAGAACTTAACAGAGAGTACCTTAGTTTTTATGTTGCTGGTATGTTGAAGTTAAAATAGTTTAACCTCTAGCCCGATGTGAAGAGCTTTGGGTTTGGAATCATGGCTCTGAGATGCAGGCCTGGCTTCACTGGTTACTGGCCATGTGACCTCAAGGAAGACCCTTCTCTTCTCTGGGCCTCAGTTTCCCCCACTGGTGGGAGCTAGCATGGCACAGTGGAAAGAGCCTGGTTTCAAAGGAAAGACAGAAAAGTCCTTGAACCCCAGCACTGCTATTTATAGCAGCTGACCCTTACTGTTTCTCCGTCTAAAATTTGGAATAATCCATGGGTATTTGTGTAATGTGCATGGTCTGCATTCAATTCCCAGCCTCTCTCATTAACAGAGAAGAGATGGTTTCACCTGCCTTGTCTAACTTCCAAGGCTGTTTTGAGGATCAAAGGAGGGTGCCTTCTGTGGAAGCATTTTGTTCATTGCACAGCACAATTTGCAAAAGCTATTCCAGATCTGCCAATTTCAGTTGTGTGCCCTGGTCAAGGAGCTGTCTCCCTCGGTGTGTTATGGACATTATCCCACATCAGGCGACACCCTAGTATTGCAATTCAGAGCTTGACACCCCTTAAGGACCCCATGTCCTGAGAGTGTTAACAACTGGCTTGTGTTTAGGTGAGGGTGACCCTTACAAAGATAAGGTGCTACTGCCGCTGGGCAAATGCACTAGATGAAATTTCTTAGAGATGTTGTCAATGTTGTCTGTTTAATGGGGTAGCAGTGGCTAAGGCATCCTTGTTGGTAGCCCTAAGAGGAGGCTTTCTGGGGCTTTGTGGCTCGATGCCCTGGGCTTTACCCACTGTAAGTGTCCGATACCTCCTACCCTGCCCAACTGTGATGGCTACGTTGGGACCCAATATGGCATTTTGTGGTGAAGGTGCCTAAAGACCCTGAGTTTTCATCCCCACCTCTAGTTCAGAGAGCAGACTTAGCATACCCTCCCTGGCCTGTCCCACTGTGGGATTTCACGTGTTGGGATCCTCACCCCACCCTCCAGGCCTAAGGGTCCCAGGAGAGAGGCCATTCTGGAAATGCAATCGTCATTGTAAGAGTCATCTTCTATTCTTCTTTCATTATCAGGTGGCCCCAAATGGTGGCCATGAAGTTCTCCCATTGTCCCTGTTCCTGTATCATGCCCTGGAGCAGTAACGGGTGTCCTTCAGTCTGCATCTCACAGGCAGCTAGGGAGCTGTAGGTCTCTGTACACTGGATTGTTGAGGGCATGGATACATCCCTGAGCTTGAAGTTGTCTTGTCGAATCTCTGTAGCCTAGCAGGACCCACGGGGCAGGGACACGGGAGATGTACCAAAAACAGAAGGCAGTCTCCTCACTCCTTCCAGTCCCCGTGCTCCTACCTAGTGAAGCCTTTCCCACACCACGCATTCTCCTTCACAGAGCCAAGGACCCTGCTAGCAGTAGGTTTCGAGTGACCAACAAAAACAGATCAAGTCTCTGCCAACCCTTAGTGTAGCCATTGTCCCACCAACTTCCCTTGGGCTCCTCCCAGACACCTCAACCTGACCCTTTCCAAACTCTTCTCTTCTTTCATCTTTCCTCCCCCATGCCTTGCTGAGGCCTGGGAGCTAATGGAACAGCCAGGGCATGTGATCTAGGCCCTGGCACACCCCTTCTCCCATCCCTCTAGACAGCCTGCACCCACCCGTCCCCAGTGAGGGTGGAGTCCACAGCTAGAAGGACTCAGGACCAGCCTCAAGAACAAGCTTCAACATGGGACCAGCCCTGTTATCCCCAAATGGGAGAAACAATATGTTTCTGCTCCTATAATATTTACATCCTGGTGGCATGACTGACCTTAAGCAATAGCAATGCAGCGTGATTTCCTGTTCCAAACGAAACAACCTGTTCTTTCTCCCCTTGTAGTTCTCCAGTCTCGCTTTCATGTAGCCACCACCCAGGGGGAGCAGAAAGAGCTGGGCAAGGCTCGGGCAGGTGGTTTAGCTGCACCCCCTGGTGCAGAACAGGGACAGTATATTATGAAATCCAGGCTGCAGTGCACAACCTGCTTTGGCAGCACAGCCTGACATGACTTTTACAAAACACAGCTGATCTGGGTCCCAGAGACAAGCCTTGACCCAAACAACCTCCTCTGCCTGCCTCACTCCTTAAATCACCAAGTTTGTTGCCTTTGCAATTTCATAGTGGGCTCCAGAGTCATGGCTTATGTTCATCTTGGGTTTGGAGGGTGCCCCTGACTTTCGCTCCAGCCCCTGGCTCCTTTCCCCATTTCCTGTAGCTGCTTTATTCATGGTCCAAAAATATTGGCAAAAGAGCCCTTCCACCCTTTTTTTTAATCCCCTCATCTTAGTCTTTATAGCACTTGGGACTTTATTTCTTGCCGACTGACACTGAGACCTCAGGGATCATCCAGGCTTTTAAACCAGTTTCCTAGGCTTGTCCAAATTTTCCTGCCATAATTTGCTGTCAGTAGGCATTCCCACTGAAGGCATTCCCACTGCATGCAAAAACTCATAATTAACTCAAATTCTAGTACCCGCTAGAAGGACTGGGGAGTAGGTTGGAGAGAAAATGTTCAGAGGCTTTTGCATGAAAAGTCTGCCCTATTGAGGTGAGAGAACAATGGGAAGGGAATGGGGTACAGTGTGGGGGGACGCGCTGGGGTTACTGTGCATCCTCACAGCATGAACACCGGAAAGGAAGGAGCAAGGCTTCCAAAGGCTCGGGGGGAGGACAGGCTGGCATGGATTTATATGCCTGCAGTTGTTTTTTGCTTCATGGTGAAATCTCCCATAGGTGTGCTTTAAACGTGCCAACAATCTGACATCCTATGGATAGCTTCTTAAAACCCAAGTCTTCTACCCTAGAAAATCAGTCCCTTGTGTGGCTTGGATACCTTTCAAAGGATGTCTGAAAATGGTGCACTGCCCTGCACCATTCCCATAATCCCAACCTTTGCCTGCTCCCTCTTCAGAGCAGGCAGTGCCAGGCAGGGGCTGAGACATGGGCCCTGTCCTGGCATATCTTCCAGTTGAACTTTGTTGAAGAGTGCAAGGCCTGGCGTCTTTTTCTTAGAACCACCTCCGTTCCACACGTGCATCCATACCCAGGGAAAGGAACAGGTCTGCAGCCACACCTTCCTGCAAACGTAGCAAACCTCTGCCGCCCCCTGCACTCAACTTACCTAAGACTGCCAGTCTGGGCCCTTCAGGAGCTCCTGATTTGGGGAGGAACTTGCCTATCTCACTCCAAACTTTCCAATTTCCCCCTAAAGCCTCTGTCTCATCCTTCTCCTTACTTTTAAGTGTATATATTAAAATTGAGCATACAGAAATGTGCACATGTGGTAGTGCGTGTCTCCATGCTCAGCCCTGGTCATCATAGTCTGCTATGTGTGTTCAGTGCCTGGGGACGTGCACCTGTCTGTGCAGCCAGGCATGGAGCCACCAACCCCTGGTGCGCAGGTGATGTGAGGAGAATCTGCCTGTTCTCTCGAGGGCTTATGCCATTCACGTTGCCCTGAGCAGCCACGAGGCTTCCTCCTGCTCCTCTTCCTCCCTGGCGCTGGGGTTGCTGGTGGTAATAGACTGAATTACGTCCCCCCTCGCAAGACAGGTTCTTAACCTTAATCTGCATGGAGGGAATCCTTGATCAGCAGGAGAAATTCAGACAAAGTCAGAGAAAGCATAGAGAGGTGCCAGCAGCCAAAAACTAGAGGAGACCAGAAGGGACAGCCATGCGACGGAGGCCGAGTACAAGCCAAGGAACACAGGGATTGTGGCAAGCCGGCCTCAGAACGCCACAGCCTCCAGGGAAGAGTGTAACTTTGCTGATTGGGGACTTCTGGTCTCCAAAACCATAAGCCAATAAATTCCTGTCGCTGAGCCAGCCCATTTGAATGGTATTTGACACAGCAGCCTGGCAAACTAAGACACCAGTCTTTAGTGTTTGCACTGGGCGTGTTAAAGTATCTGGTTGAGGATTTGATTTGCCTTTTCCTCCTAAGTAGCCGGGTTGAACATCTGTTTATCTCTTTACTTGCCAATCAGATGTTCTTTCTCGCAAAGTGTGTGTTCCGGACATTTGGTTTACCATCTGAGCTTTGGTCTTATCCATGTTTAGAAAGTCCTTAAGAAGTAAAAATAAAAACTGGTGATTGTTATTGGAGAATGGATCAACCAAAGAAAATTGCTCCCCAGCTGACTGTCAGTGGGTTGGGCTGTCTTTTGGGTTGGCCGTCCTTTTCGGGTGGTGGCTGCTGGACCCAGGAACTCTTGTGTGTCACATTGCGTCTCACAGCCACCCCTTCCTCACCCTTGAGCAGTGGTTTAACCCATTGTAGCTTCAGTATCCTCCTCTGAAAGATGCAGTCGGGACCCTCTCATGATTCTTTGTGCAGGTTCAGTGAGGGAACAGCGTCAAAGAGCCTACAGTGCAAGCTCTCAGTGCATATAAACTGGATGTTTTTATCGTCATTTATTTGAAAGTGGTTCTCCCCTTGCAACTTTTCTGAGTCCTCAGGTGACCGTCCCACATTTTGGAAGGAGATTTCCACTTGCTGATGTCATCCCTTCTTTTTCCGTGAGGCCGTGTGGGAGAGATGGAAGGAAGAATGCAGATCCCTCTTTAGCTCTCAAGAACAGATTATTTCTCTATCAGTCATTCTGTCATTTTAATCATTCTTCCTTTTAACCATGTCAGGCTTTGTTTCTTTTGTTTTTTTCCTTATCCTCTCTTCATATCCTAGCGGACCTTTTGGGATAAAGGAGAACCTGGCCCTCTGCTCCTCACAGCTTCTGCAGGTGGTCTCCCCACCCTCTCTACATAATGGCTCAGAACCACGTCTCTCCTGAAGGCCACTTGTGTCTCTATGACTCAGGTTTCACCCACCCAGCCTAGAAGGGGTGGTCCCTCACCCACAAAATTCCTGGCAGGAAGCCTTCCTGTCAGCCACACCCCACCCTTTCCTGAAGGTTCCCCTTCTGCCGTATCTATCGCCCACATATTGGGGGTCTCTCTTTGTTGTCTCAAGACCAGTGCACACCCAGGAGGCCCTGGCCAAAGTCACGGTCTCTCAGTAACCCCCAGAAAACCTGCATTATAGGGACAGTCATGAAGAGGGAGCAGCAGAGTGTGGTCTCTGGCCCTGCCCTCAGATAGATAATTCCTCATATAGGAATTATTTGGATGGTGACTCATGTCATGGTGGATTGCTTCTCTTCTTTTCCCATGCTGTTCAAATGGTGACCCAAGGGAAAACTAGACAAATCAACTCTTTTGTGACTTTTGGATAATCTCTGATAGTGTAGCTCAATTCAGCCCAATTGCAGTTTATTGAAGATGTCCACCTGGTTCTCTGCTAGAGACTGCAGAGGCATGGAGGGAGCCAAGAGCCCAGCTGTCCTCTACACAAGGTCGATAGTCAACATCAGAGCAGAGACCATGCAAGTTGAGAGGAAAAAATAGGCTGCAGGGAGGAGGAGGTAGCTCAAGAATGGGAAAGGAGTTGGGGGCATGGGTGGAAAAGGCAAGGCAGTGAGCTGGATAGGGGCTGAAATGGAATCTGGCTGAGGATGAAGGCCAGTCAGAGAGAAGAAAAAGGATAAACAGACTTATAGAAGGAGGTAGGCTGGGGGCCCCTGGTATCTATGGGCAATCCCATAGCTTTCTGCTGGGTCCAGGAGCTCTTTCTCATCACATTCATCTTGTCCCCACCACCCACAACAGGGAGTCAGGGTGGGCACTGTACATGGATCAGCCAGACATAAATCTGGAATAATCAACTGATGAAGGTGGGTGAGACCAGCCTACTTTGCATGGTTGAACTCCATCCCAGTGGGTGTTGGGGTCATAGTCTAAGTTCTGGTCCTTGCTGTCATCTGGCCCCATAGCAGCTGTTGTGCCACTCATCTCCCTCTGGTCCCCAGTCATGGGAGCCCATGCATTGTCATGGAGACGTCCCTCCTGCTCTGTTCCTTCCATACTGTGCTTTGTGGCTCAAGAACCCATTCATTTATTTGCCTTGTGACAGGCAAACCACTCTGTCCCAGGCCCAGGACCCCTGGTGAGGCTGCTTGAGGTTTCATTTACCCACACATACCATGTAATTATTCTTCTGAGGTCTGGCTGCCTCTCTGGTGCTCTAGGCAGGAAAGAAAACACAAGGCAGGACTCTGGTGATCCATGCTCTTTCTCTCTTGTGTGACATACTTTGGTAACAAGTGCAGGGGGATGGAAAACAAAAAGAAATCTGATCCCAGCATGATGGTCTTGGCCTCATGGGGATGATGAGAATCATAGAGGTTGGCCAGTCCACCTCCTCTGAGGATATCCAGGGTCTCATGAGAGAGCTGGGCAGAGCCACGCTTCGGCTAGCTGGGCCCAAGATCCTGCCCCTCCACCTCGATGCCCCTCCCATGTGGACTCGGCCAGGAAATATATAGCCAAGGGCTCCGGAGCGGCTTAAAGCCACAGTTTAAGCCCAGATTGGCGGGGACACAAGCCACATCACTGACTTGACGTGGTCTCTCCCAGGTGGTCCCCCGCTTGTCCGGGAAAATGTGGCAGAACTGGGACCTAACCCATTACCTCCATAGCCCTGCCATAAGCAACATAATAATTCTGGTACTTTTCATTACGAAGTAAATGAGAGCTATTTATTTACTCCTGAAATTTCACGACCTCTGGAGTATTCCTAGGAGCCATTTAAATGTCCTGATTTCAGAGAAGACCAAAATAAAACAAAACCCCAACCCTTCTTGCGAGTTTCAGTGTCTCAGACAAAAGCCCCCATTTGTGGATCACGCTGAATGGGTATTCGCTGTGTTCGATTTCCAGACCCTGATTGACAGCTCTTGGATGGATTGAAGGGGACGGATGGGGGGTTGCTGAGCAGGTGTAACATGCCATCCGCGTGGGCCTGGGGGTTCTGAGATGCGGTTTGTAAGGGCAGAGGGGGTGCCTTTGGCAGCCTCACGCCACCATCCCCTCCCCTCCTCCTGGCAAGAGAGGGAGGAATGGAGTGCCCTGCTTCACTTCCCCCTGCCCCTCTGGCTCTTAACGGTTGGGGTGCCCTCTCCCTGCAGCCCTGGGCCCGGAGGCGCGCACTGCGGCGGAGCCAGCGTGGAGCACACGGTCTGCGAGAACCCGCCCTGCCCCAAGGGTCTGCCCAGCTTCCGGGACCAGCAGTGCCAGACCCACGACCGGCTGAGCAGCAAGACGAAGGGCCTGCTGACGGCAGTGGTGGTGGATGGTAATGGCCCCTGGCCTGGCCTGGCCTGGCCTGGCTGACCTCCCTCCCTCCAGGAAACTTACGGGAAAACCACCCACCCCAGTTCACCTGTTCCCAGTCAGTTCGTTTGCATTTTAAATTTGGGTCGGGTGGAGGTCAGATGTGACATAATAGGGAAACTGAGGCCAGCATGTTTGAGAAAAAGCGTGTGCTACTCCCAGGTCCCAGAAAGAAGGGGGGCCCAGGAGGGGTCCGTGGGAGGCGTGACCAGCTGGCAGGGGTGGGGGGGATCCCCGACCAGCAGGTGGGGAGCACGCAGCCAGAGGGAGAGGGACCGTGGGCTGGTACCTTTTCTGTGGTCCCAAGGTGGTTAGGAGATTTCCCATGGGAGACAGGGCTTGGTTAGCCTAAAGCAAACACGTGTGCTAGGGGGTAGGGACTGGGGGCCCGAGGGTAGTGGGGATGGTGAGCTCATCATTTGGGACCCGCCGTGGATTTCGGGTGAGATGTGTGGGTGGTATGGGTGGTAGCCCAGCTGTGGGGCTCTGGGGGAGTTTCTGTGCCAGGGCTGGGCCAGAGGACAGGGGTGAGGCAAGTGGCTCCGCACGCAAAAGGCACTGAGAGCTGCACCACTGCCCACCAGAGACAGGCTGCCTGAAGCCCCCCGCCCAGGTCTGCCACGGACCCCCTTCATTAGCAGCAGTGGGGCCTGGGATGGGCCAGCCCTAAGGGTTCCCAAAAAGCAGGTGTAGAGGCAGGAAGCTCCCCAGATTCATTCTGCACCCCTGTTTCTCAGCGAGGCGGATGGGCCAGCAGCCCGCCCTCCTGCGCCTTGTTCTGAGGGGCCCAGGACAGACGTGGAGGAGAGCAAGGCTCTGAAAGGGCAGTGCAGCTGTGTCCGCAGTCTGCTCTTTGGCTTTCCAGTGGCCATGCTTTCTCGTATTTTTTCCTTGGCTCATTCTGGATTTGCTCTTACTCTTTGACTGAGAATTTGGGAAAATTGTTGAGAACGGTTTGCAATTTGGGCAAGACAGTAAATGTAGGTCACATTTTTTCCTTCTGAGAACTTTCTCCCAAATTAAGAGCCTGCCCCCGCAGGCAGTGCCAACATTTCCAGCAGCTGATAAAATTCTTGGCAGTGTATTATATATATATAGGTAGTATTTGTGAGATTTGTTTATTGTGGAGAAGGGCACCCCAGGACCTAGTTCAGGGATTTTTGCACCTAAAATTCCACTCGTCTTCAGGAAATGAGTCTTCTCATTATAAGGACAACAGTGTGTCCCATTGATGGAGCGTGTATGTAGAGGCAGCTGTAAATACATCATCTCATTTAATATGCAAAAACAGCTGTGCAGCTAGGAGCTCTGAGACCCGGAGTGGCTTATCCAAGCTCGTGTAGCCAATCTAGAGAAGTTAACTTGACTCACAGAAAATAACCAGCTATCCTCTCGCTTCCCAAACTTGAGTAAAACAGAATGCATGACCACGTTTTAGCAAGAACTGCAGCTGCCAGGCCTGAGTTTTAGATAGCCTCTGAAGTGGTGGGCGGGAGCATGATGTTCCTGCATTGGGTCTTAGGTTGCTTCCCCGTGATAAGTTATTATTTTGGTAGCTCAGAGAACCGCTAAAAGCCACATTCCGCAGAGGGAAAGTCCAGAGCAAGCCCTCAGACCCACAGCTTCTAACCCAATGAACTGACCCATCAGCTCTGAACCAACTCATAGAAGGGCGTCTGACGCTTTCTACAGTAGCAGATAATACTAATCCGCACGGCTGCAGGCCCCTTTTAAAGCATCACGAGGATCCCCAGACATTTTTTGTTTTAAAAAATGCACCTAGCGTGGCAGGACGATGGTGGCTGCCACCGCCCACGTGGCTAGCGAACCGGTGGAGGAGCGCGGCTGTCACCCACGGCAGAGGGCCACCCTCCCGTGGCAGAGGGCCACCTTCCCGAAAGCCAGGCACGCCACCAAAGGCCTGGGCTTGTGCACACCCTTGCCACCACCCACCGGGGGAGGAGCAGGCAGGAGGCCGCCAGTCATCCCAGGCGCCGTCTGACCCCAAGGACCCAGCACCGGTGAGAGAAGCAACATTGCTTCTGAACTTTGGGCCGCCCCCAAACACCAGATAAAGGCATCTTCAGGTCCTCTTTCGTGTCCTCTCCCACTCTGAAGGAGCAAGAAGAGGTCAGTTCTAAAACAGACTCATGCCTTTTTGATTTCCACTCAACCACGGGCACCACCGCCTTGTTTTTCTTTCCTTGGTCATTTGCTTCAGTTTTCAATTCTCCTGCCTCGTTTATTCAATGCAGAAATCCCATTTAAATGTCTGTTTTTCCACAGATTTCTCCAAGCCCAGATTAAACGTCTATTTTACTTTCCAACCACTTTTGGATGTCTGAGCCCCTGGTTCCCTTATCATCACAGTGGCCCAGTCGTCTGTCTCCCCAGATCCTCCGTCCAAGAAGCTATTTGGGGAAGCTCATTGGATTCAGAAAGTAGCTTTTCACCCATCGGCTTTGTATTTCCTCCTGCCCAAGTAATAAGTAATTGCAACCAGAGCTCCACCCCACTCTTTGATCTGAAAAATACAACCTTTTTTAATAAGGACAGCTGACAGTGGGAAGAATTTTGCCTTTGAAGGAGAAACCCCAAGGTCAGGGTCTTGCGAGAGTGGCCTGAGATAGCCCTTCCCTTGGGTGGCTGTGTCATGATTTCTTGCACATTCAGTTTCATTTCTCTCACAAATATAAACAGAAGCCAGCATTTATTATTATTATTATTTTTTTTTTGCAAAGGAGCATTTTGCAGGGAGCATAACAACGAATTACTAAACGGCCAATTCAGGAGGCAGGGGGAGAATACAGATTGTAGCTGTTCCCCTCGAGACGTGGCTTATGAAAGGTACAATTATAGCTCGGCTCTGATAGAAACGATTCCTGTGGTTGGGGCTCCGGGCTCTTCTGAAACCCATTATGACGCGTCTATTCATAGCGCTGCTATCGCGGCCGAATTCTTTGGCTGGTGACACACAGTTCAAGAAAGGGGAAGCCATATTTTTTCTTTCTTTCTCTTATTTAAAGAAGAGAAAAAAAAATTCCTGTGGAGGTAGATTTTTCCAAGGGGGAGGGCTCAGAACCACAAATCCACACCACCTCCAACAGAAGACAAAGAGTCTCCTTAGAAAATGCTTCTAAGCGGAAAAGCCTTTAGACAGAGAACCCCAGTTAGAAGGCGAATTGCCAAACCCACCCCATTCCTGCTTTCCCTGTGGAATCACCTCAGAGTGGAATCCTTCAGGAGTCGGGTCAGCTCTGCCCGGGGCCATAGGCCACACACCCACTCGAGTATCGGAGGGCTTGGGGGGAGCCGCAGGGGGGACACGGCGTGTGGCATGGCAGGGTCCCCCTCCAGGCTGGGGCCTCCCGCGCACGGGGCCCGGGGTGCCTTGGATGCCCTGATTTCACGTCAGCCAGGCCAGCTGGATCTGCTTCCTGAAAAGGGGAATGTTAGGAAGTTGCTGGGTGCCCCGCAGGCCCCAAGGGCAGGGGTGCAGCCGACCACGTGAAGGCATGGGCCGGGCCTCAGGGGACACCCATGTCAACCACAGCTTGTTTGCGAGTCACTTCTCCCTGCCCCCACAGCCGAAATGCGAGCTGACCCCACGGGAGCTCCCACAGAAGTCCACAACCCCTTAGCAGATCCTTTGGGGCCAGATGTTTCAGAATTTAGAATGTTCTCGGGTTGGGTAGGTCATAGTGGTGCATCAACCATGTTTTACGGACCGCCCCCCATGGGGTCTGGGCGGCCCCCGACAGTCAGACGCGTGGAGATCTCCACCAGGTCCCATACGACCAGTCCACTAAACGGTGTGTCGGTTTCCTGTGGCTGCTGTAACAGCGCACCACGAACGGGGTGGCTGGAAACAATAGACATTTATTGTCTTACGGTTATGGAGGACAGAAGTCTGAAAGCAAGGCATCGGCAGTGCCACGCTCCCTCCGAAACCTAGAGAGGAGAATCTGTGGCGTGCTGCTTCCGGCTTCTGGTGGCCGGCCGGCACCCCTAGTGTTCTCTGCCCCAGTTACCACATGGCGTTCTCCCCTCTCTCCATGTGGGTCCACATTCCCTCTTCTGATAAGGACAGCTGTCATGTTGGATAAAGGCCCACCCTATTCCAGCGTGAGCACATTCTAACTTGCCTAAGTCTATCTATAACGACCCGATTTCCAAATAAGTTCACATTTTGAGGTGCCAGGGAGTAGGACTTCAGTAGATCTTTTGGGGGGATGCAGTTAGATCCAGAAAATATGGGATACTAAAGACCAGCAAGCACTTCCTGTCACTCAGGGCTGGTTTAAAACACAAATGTACAAAACGCTTGTAGTTTTCAGAGCTTTTGTACCCCTGAATTGCCGATAGGAGAGTGCAGACTTCTAGGGAACCACCCACCCACCCGTGCACCGTAAGCTGAGAGGACCTGGCTGTATCTGAGCCTGCATTCCCAAGAGAGTCTCTGATTGGGCCATCCCCCTCCAGTCCAATTGGCCAAGACCTGGGCTGGGAGGAGCTTAGGTGAGCGCTTGCGGTGGCCTCAAAATTAAATGGTGTCTTCACCTTAGTAAGAGCTCGTAACTCCTGGCCGAGACAGCAGGGAAAGCACTGGACCCAGAACCAGCCTCTTCACTACATAGCACTACAGGCGCTTGTGGCCTGTGACCCTCAAGCCTCCAGCCGGTCTCCCCTGCCCTGTCTGGGGCTCCCCCAGCCAAGCGTGAGTCCTGCCAAGAAGTCCTGGGGCCCAGGCCAGACAGCCCAGCCTCAGTCTGAATTTCGTCCCAGCACACACCAGCCAGGCAAGAAGGATGCTCCAAGCTTCTCCTTGGGGAGTGTGGTTGTATAATTTTAATAAAGAAGACATAGCCTCTTCCCCTGCTACTGAGGCTGTAAGAGTGTGGACACAGTGCCCAACGCAGAGGCCAGCACCTCAGCTTACACAGCGGGACTTTCAGCCCGCAGATGAGTTTCCCACCTAAAGCAGGCTGGAGGGTGATAGAGAATTTTCAGGGGCTCTGAGCCTCCTTCAGCTCGTGTTTTCTACAGGTTATTCTCAGTCTCTTTGGGAGGTCATGGTACACTTTGCTAGAGGTTTGGGGTGTTGCATATTATGAGCATAGTCCTGAGAAAAGGATATGAGCAAGTCAAGGGAATTCCAGCAAAGGGGAGAAAGGAAGCCCACCTCAGGACTCGGCTCAAGAGCTCAGTTGACCCAGCCTGCTAGGCCGCGGAGGGGATTGTCTACAGGTGAGGAGTGGAGTGCAGGTGAGGGAGTGGAGTACAGTGGAATTTGGGTGGGGGTGGAGTGGGATACAGGTGGGGGGCAAGAGGGGTACAGGC